>JAPEIP010000209.1:4022-25300 GCA_026120095.1 Capsicum chinense
GCCGTGTGGGGCTTGTTTCGATCCCCTAGCATTATTGTGTTCTTGTTGTTCTCGGATTGTGCCTAAAAACCGAAGACCATCTCTTGTGTTGTAATCTACAAACCAAGACTTAAAACTTGTTGTTGTTGTGTTGTTGAGTTGGAATCCGAAACTCTAGTTGTTGTGGTTTGATCTTGCATCAAGTAGCATTCCTTGGCCATATAATTTTTGGTGATAGCATTAGAGTAGATCTTCAAAAGATGAAAGCAGTAAGAAACTGGCCTCGCCCTGTGTCTACATCAGATATCAAGAGTTTCCTGGGTTTGGATAGCTATTATAGATGGTTTGTTGAGGTATTTTCTTATAATATATCCCCTATGTCTAGATTGACTCCGAAGAAAGTCAAGTTTTGGTGGTCAAATCCTAGAGAGAAGAGTTTTCAGGAGTTGAAGACTCGACTCACCTCAGCTCTAGTTCTAGCTCTTCCAGATGGTTCAGATGGGTTCGTAGTGTATTCTGATGCATCCAGAGTAGGTTTGGGTTATGTCCTCATGAAGCATGGTGAGGTCATAGCCTACGCCTTCAGACAACTTAAACCCCATAAGAAGAATTATCCTACTCATGATCTTGAGTTAGCAGCTGTAGTATTTTTCGTAAAGATTTGGAGGCATTATCTATACAGTGTTTATGTAGATGTATTCCCAGATCATAAGAGCCTTCAGTATTTCTTTTCTCAGAAAGATCTAAAATGTTCATCAGAGAAGGTGGTTAGAGCTCTTAAAAAATTATGACATGAGCAACCTTTATCATTCGGGTAAGGCTAACGTAGTGGCTGACGCTCTCAGTAGACTATCTATGGATAGAGTTGCTCATGTCGAGGACAGTAAGAAGAAGTTAGCCAAGGAAGCCCATCAGCTTACCAAACTAGGTGTTCACTTAGTCGATACAGAGGAGGGTGACATATGGGTTCATAATAGTTCAGAATCATCTCTATTTTTTGAGGTGAAAGAAAACCAAGATAGGGATCCTAGCCTAGTCAAGTTGAAAGAGTCAGTAAAGGATCAGAAAGCAGAGGTTTTCTCCCAAGGGGGAGAAAGTTTTCTGCATTGTTAGGGTCGTCTCTGTGTTCTAGGTGTAGATGACTTAAGGTAGTGAATTCTTGCAGAAGCACATGGTGCACGCTGCTCTTTTTATCCAGGGTCTATAAAGATGTAATGTAACTTACGAGAAATCTATTGGTGTAGTGGGATGAAGAGAGACACTGCAGAGTTTGTGGCTAAGTGCTCTACATGTCAGTAGGTTAAGATAGAGCATCAAAAGCCTAATAGGTCTATGTAGGAGTTCAGTATTCCTACTTGGAAATAGGAAAAAGTGAACATGGACTTTGTGACGGGTTTGGCTCAAACTCGTTGTCAATATGATTTGGTTTGGGTCATTGTAGACAAGATGACAAAATCAGCTCATTTCCTTCTAGTTCATAACTCTTATTAAGCTGATGATTATGCCAAACTCTACATAATGGAGTTGGTTAGATTGCATGGTGTTTCGCTATCTATTATCTCAGACAGAGGTACCAAGTTCACCTCTCATTTCTGGAAAGCATTCTAAAAGGGTCTTGGTACCCAATTTTATCTCAGTATAGCCTTTCATCCTCAGAAAGATGGTTAAGAAGAGAGGACCATTTAGACTTTAGAAGATATGCTAATGGCGTGTGTAATTGATTTCAGGGGAAGTTAGGATGACTACTTTTCTTTGATTGAATTTGCATGTTATTCCAGTATTAAGATGGCTCCATTCAAAGATCTCTATGGTAGGATATTTATATCTCCAATAGTTTGGTTCGAAGTTAGTGAGGCCTCAGTTATAGGGCCTGACTTGGTCTTCGACGCATTAGAGAATGTCCAGTTGATCAAAGAAACACTCCGGTCTACATAGAGTCGATAGAAGTCTTATGCAGATATTCGTAGAAAGGAGCTTGAGTTTGAGATTGATGATCATGTCTATCTAAAGATCTCTCCCATGAAGGGAGTGAAGAGGTTTGGCAAGAAGGGAAAGATCAATCACCGATATGTCAGTCCCTTCAAGATTCTCAGTTGCTTTGGCAAGGTAGCTTATGAGCTCGAATTGCCTTCAGATCTAACTTAAGTTCATCCAGTTTTATATGTCTCCTTACTCAAGAAGTGCATAGGTGACCCAGCAGTTGTAGTCCATATTCAGAGCATAGATGTTCAGAACAACCTCCCTTATGAAGAGATTTTGGTTGAAATCCTAGACTTTTAGACCGTAGATTGAGGAAAAAAGAAGTCACTCTAGTTAAGTTTCTTTGAAAAATTAATCCGTCGAGGGGGCTACTTAGGAAGCAGAAGCATACATGCGTACCAAGTATGCTTACCTCTTCAAACTCAGATCAAGCTCAAGGTAACAGTTCTCCTTAAGCTTACACAGTTTCATGCTCAGTATTCATCACAAACTTGGTATCACATACCATTGCATATTCAATCATGCATTCATGTATCAAATCAGTTATATAATTATGCATTATATATGCATTCTCATTAAGAGAAACTTAGTTTATTAGAACACCCAGTCATGTATTCAGGAATCAGTTACACATGCATCAGCTATGTATATTCTGTATGATATGTTCAGTTATCAGTCATGTAAGTCATGATATCATATTTTAGTATTAATGTTCATTATGTATGTTGGTTATTCTTTCCCCTCACTCAGTGTCATTCAAGATGAATGTTCTCAAGGGAGAGATATTGTAATACCCCATACTTTTTCCTAGCTTGAAATTTGTCCCAAGAATGTTAGAAGCTTCCTTTGAAAGATGAATTTACTTTTGTAGATGTGACATTTTTAAGATTCACTTTATGTCATAGCGAAAATTGAATTATCTTTCCAACGATACTATTTTCATCAAAATCCAACATCGAAGGAGAAAGTTATGGCCAAAATACAAAAGAAAGTAAAACCGCCCAGGTGCGACAGTGAGGCCGATGGACGATCGAACTAGTGAAGGACTGTTGCTCACAACCATCGTAGTGAGGTTGTATGACTATCTTCTGCGTAGGAGCAACAGCCCAGGATGATGGACCATCGTACTAGTGATGGACCGTCGCTTAGGCTATCGCAAGGGAAATAGTGAGGCCACCTTCTGGATAAGGTACGATGGACAGGTTGATGGACCGTCGAACTTGTGACGAACCATCGCCTAAGCCATCGCAGCCAAGGTAGTGAGACACCATTCAGGTCCACGTGCGATGGTCGGAATGACGGACCGTCTAGCCAGCGACGAATCATCGCACGAGCCGTCGCAGGTCCCGTTCAGGTTTTTCAAGTCATTTTTAAAGGGGTATTTTTGGTATTTTACCACCTATTTATATAACCAATTATATCCAACCTTAGCTTATTTTGTTCATTATTTTTTCACAATAACAAAACTAGGATTTTCTCTCTAACAGTAATCTCCAAGAACAAAATCCAAATCTTCTTCAAGAACTAAAAGATTCAATTTCTTCAAGTTTAAGAACTTCAAGAAACTTAACCCAGGTATGCATAGTGTTCATTAATGGACTCCTTTCATCCATGAAGCCCAAGAATCTCTTTTCAAAGTTTAAGTTTATGGATTTTCTTTATGAATTTCATGATTGGGCTACTCTTGTTCATGTTGATAATGAGTAATTGAATTCTATTCCATGTTGGGGGAGAAATTTAATGTGGATTAGATTAGTATAGATGTAGATTCATGTAAATCTATGATTAAACCCTTGAATGATGAAATTAGAATTGAATCATAATATTTAATTATTGTATAATGTTGTTTACACATACTATGCCTACCATGTGTTTGATTAAATGCCTTGATGAAGAAAAATGCCCAACTAGCATGATATCAAGAAATAAGAAATCTCGATGTATGTACAAGTTTATGCAGATCACATGTTAGATGAAATGCTTCAATAAATGTATTATGGATTATGAGGTTAGTGATGTGTTCAAGTAGGGCATGCTTTGTTTGTTTTCTTCTATCGAGTCCTGGGGGTACTTTACCCGAAATATTAGTTATGTGCCTAGAGCCATGTGATGTTTCCGCGATACTCTTAGTTAAGCTATGATCCTTAGACTTTAGAAAGTCTTGCGACTCAGGAAATCTCCATGATCTCATAAACTTAGTCAGTTGTCAAATATCAGTAGTAGGTCGTCAGTCAATGGAAGTCAGTAACTCAGTCCATATTTAGTTTAGTAAATCGTGTTTAGTGTCTATTTAGTTGGGAGTAGAAATTAGCACCGAGCGAACCCAAGTATGGGAACTTACTTGTTATATGAGGGTGTAATTGTTAGAAGCAATCCTTGCATTCCACAACTGTGTATCCAACATAGGTTGAGATATCATAGCCTGCTATATGAGGGTAGATGAGGTGGCTTAATCTGATATACGAGGGTTCCCACCATTCTTACTAGAACTACCTGTTATATTAGGGTCGCTCACATTTTGTCCTTACTAGTGGTGCGGTATTGACACCTTTCTAACCAGGGCACAGATTGGACCACAATTTAGCTATAATGCATCATTTAGTTCATGTCGGTTAGATGACTACCTCCCACAGTCTCAATATCAATCTCAGTAATAGAACTCAAACAGTTCTTCTGAATTTAGGGCTGTTAGATACAGTCAACTCAGATATAGTACGAAACTCAGCTAGTTGCATTAGATTCAGGACTGTCAGATATAGTCACTTGTGTTATTAGTTATCAAAATTCATTCATTAGTCATGTTATTCATCAGCATACTAATGTTATCATAATTTTAGATATAGTTACTATGTATGCATGCTTGTATTCTCACGTTCATATTAGTCAGTTAGCCAGCATTATTCATGCATATGAACCCCATGCATTTAGCCTACCTTACATACATACCAGTATATTCAAAGTACTGACACATTTGTGTTTTGGTGTCTTATACCATAGGTTTAAAGACACGAGCTCCAAAGCATCAGTAGATACCAGATATCAACAGTCAGAGTTAGTAGTGAGTCCAAATCCTTTGAGGACATGATTATTTATCTATTATTTCATTAATTAGTTTATTAGTTGGAGTTAGTTCGGGACATGTCACATCAACTTCTTACTTAGACAGTTCAGTCAGTTAGAGGCTTTCTAGGCTATTGTGTTCAGACAGTTATTCCTGCTGTTTTGGGTATTCATACCCTATTTAGGTGTTATGTTTTACTTTAATTATGTGAACCTTATGGCATTTCAGTTTATGTTTCTGCATTATTCAGTATATTATGTAGTATATAGGTACAGATATCAGTTATGGGTTAGCGTGGGGTCCTCCGGGACTTGAGCAATGTGTCACATTCAGAGTACCAGATTCGGGGTATTATACACATATGAATTGTATCGATCCAATGAGGCATTCAAATGGGAAATAGAAAAAATTGAAGAAATGGGTAAGGAGGCCGATCTTGCAAGTACCACGAATATACCCATTCTTCAAACTTAGCTTGAAATTGAGGAGTCATTGTTGATTTCCTAACAAACCAAACCTAGTATAGTTGAAGATGCCATAATTAAGGAAATAGTGCTAGAGACAAAAGAAGATGCCAAGCAAATTACTTATAAAGACTTTTATCCATTTTGGGGTGAGGATGCCTATAGGGATGCAATTCTAGAATTAAGGGTTAGACCTCATTTGAGCCATTTTTTAATATTGAGCTTAGTGGATATGATGAGAGTCCACCTGCCTAAGCAAATGACAAATTATGGGAAAACCGAGAACTATCCTTATATTTTGGAGTTTGACATTCAAAAAAGGCACTTGAGAACCCCGTAATTGAAGGTCAAGGAGCTCAAATTTTGATAATTAACTAGTGGACTATTCCCACATTACCAAGAAGCCAAATCATAAGTTTGATGTGAAATTGGGTAAAAGGCTCAAGTCTTAAAAGTATCGAGATAGAAGCTGCATCACCATGTCCTTATTTCTATTATGTTTTATCTTGGAAGATCTGAATCTTCTGTCCCTCTATCGCTAAATGGATAGTGAGCAAAAGTTGGGACAAAGATTTAAATCTTCTAAGTAGAAACAAAATTGGCAGTACGGATGCTGTCTTGCCACCAAATATGGGAAGTAACCCACCATTCCATGAAAGTGGCATGTATCCTTTTATTTATGCATGATAGAATAGATTTTATTTTTGTTTTTGCATAACCCATGAAGTTGTAGTACTAGAAGGAGTGTTGATTAAAATTGAAAAAAACAGAAAGTGTGAAATTATTGTGTTTTGAACTAAGCAGGGGAGTGCAGAGTACGCAAAAGTTAGTCTTAGGTACTGCGACACAGTCCATGTTACTACGTTTCTATGGTCGAGTGTTCACAATTGTAGAAATTGTATCGCAATTAAAACTAATGCAGCTTAAAAGACCATTCAACTGGTATTTCACTCCTATACCCTTTTTTCAAAATACACTAAAAATTTTACTGTGTGTTGAGGGTCTAAGTTGTGCTTACCTCATTCTTATTCTGTAACTCGGTAAGTGGTACCAACTCCCTTATTTGTATATTGTTTTAGTTTTGGAACTTATATTTTAGGAGTAGGCCTAAAATAGTTCTTCTAATGCAAAATCCATGACAATATGTGGTTATTTTTGTGGTTAGCTATTGTAGTTGGTTTACACACTGATGGGGAAGTATTGAGTACCCAAAATTTTGTGTAAGTAGGTTATAATTAGTGTGTACACCATGTGTTTGATTGAACACTTCAATGAATCCATCATAGATTTCTTCATTTTGCAAGAGCACAATCAAGCACTTAGGGTTTGAGTTTCATGACCATGATGCTCTATTGGTTTGTTGGAACTCATTTTGGGGTTAAAATCTAGTATTTGGTTTTGTTAAATATTTGGTCGAAAATGGTATCAGATACTGCATTCACGGTCAAGGCTCAACGATCACTATAACCAATACCAGTTTCCAACTTAGACGAAAAATTCTGCATGCCTATTTTTCACCCCAAAATCCACTATGACATAACCAGAGGAGTTTAGTTGATTAAACTAGCATGGTTTTGGTGTTGATTTTCTAATAATGGTCTGGGTATGTTTCTTATAGGTACTTAACCATAAAATAGAGGATTATGGCCATATCTGCTTCATAGTGTCACAACCTTTACTACAGTGACCTTCTAAAGACAAAGCTAATCTCGGAGAGGGGTATTTCCATGGACAAGGTGCTAGAGAAATTACCTAAAATTTTCAACAGTCTTGCTGCTACTGGGTGGATATGTTTTGCCTCGGACCCCTGCATTATTAATGAGCACTAGGTAAGAGAGTTCTATGTATATCTTAGTGTAGTCTCTCTCTCAAAACCAATAATGAGGATTAGAGAAAAGGAGGTTCACTTTGGAGCGGAGCAGATCAATGACATATATGTGCTCCCAGATGCATATATGACTGAGTTTCAAGCTAAGGGATATGATCCAGGGACCTGTATGGATAACATACTGAGCCCTGGCAAAGAGGTTCCCTGGGATGCTACTAAGAGAGGGATATCCCTGAATGTTTTCCAAGAAGAGGCTAGTATTTGGTTGATTATCATCTGCAATTGGGTTTCTCTATGTACACATTTGACTGCTATCACAGGTATGCAAGATTGAATGGTGGCTTGTATCTTATCTAACATTTCTCTAAACGTGGGCCAGATTATAATTTCATAATCAAGGCATTTCAATAGTCCGAGTGGTACACTTATTCTCTTTCCTTCTCTTAATACTGAGTTTTGCAGGAGGACCAAAGTAGAGGAGTATCAAATAGACACCTAGGTAAAACCAAACCCCTACATCTTCCTAATAAAGATTCAGGGTAAGGGCGCACCCAACTAGAGAAAAAAAAGATTGACTTGGGCAAGTCAATAGTTGTGGAGTAAGATTCGTGCAGACCATCCACTGCTGGGCCTATAGAGTATATTGGTGTTGATATTATGGTCATCAAGGAGCTGGTATAAGGATTTCCTCAGGGGCTGGGAGAACCCTCCACCAGGAAGCACTCTTATGTGTCCCTATCAGATTATGACAAATATCAGGATGTGTAGCATTAATAGGGAGACATAGTTACAAGGATTAAGAGGTAATACAAAGAACTGGTGGAATCTCATAGGGAACTTCGATCCTCTCATGAGAAGTGAAGAAAAGGGAGAAGAAGAGGCAAGTTCTGTAGGCATATATGGAAAAGGGTCAAGGGCTTGTGGAAGGTCATAAAACCCCATGACAAACTGCTTTCTTCCAGAGTAGAGAGTGATTATGAGGCCTCTACTGAGTGGTCAGGTACTGATGCTAGTGGTGATGGTGTAGATTTAGCAGGAGAGAGTAGCGTTTGATCCAGATTTAGGGAGCACTTTTTTCTCTTACTTTATTAATTATGCAGTGGGGCCACTGCTATTTTTTAGTTGGGGGTGGCGATCCCTAAATTTGCATTATTAGATATTTTATTGATGTTTTTATGACATTTTGGATGATTTTATTTTGTTTTTGTGTTGCATTATTTGGGCACTCTGATGGTGCCTACATTTCATGGAATAGTTATTTGGTTTATATTTAGATTTTCTATTTTACTTTATCTTAATTTTAGTTGTGATGACGTTGGATGAGATTTTTCCTATGATATATTGAGTGACAACATTCTTAAGGGTTAGGGTCATAAATGCAAGGAAAGTCAGAGTACCTGTGGCATTTTAAATTTGGGATCGCACTTACACCTATGGAGAAATCTGAGTGGCCATATGGTTTTCTCATACATAAGCCAAAATATGAGATGAAGGTTTGGTTGATGCCATATTTAACAAATTATGCATGGTGCAAATGAAAAGCAAACACCCCTTCTCCGTCTAAAATTTTTAAAAAATCATGGGTATGGACGCGAGTTAACTAGCAATAGTTCTTTTACACTTTTTGTGACTCCAAAAATTTTGGCTTGTGAAGATTGGTAGATACTCTATTTTTGTCTCTAGTGAGAGGGAAAATTGAGCCCCCTTAGAAAATTGGCATGCCACGTGTGGTGAGTTTATTTTCCTAAATCTTATGTTTAGTTGTACCATCTAGAACTTTCACCATTAGTCTCTCAAGGCTAATTTGTATTGTACTTGGCTGGTGAAGTGATCTTAGGTCATCTTTATGATATTGGAAGTCCATTTTAACACAAAAAGCCTACCCTTGTATAGATATTATCCCTAGTTACTTACTTTGATCCATTAGACCTTTCTTTGGCAAACACATTGCAAGTGATGATGCTTTATATTTTTATCTCTCTTTTGAACCCTACCCTCATTGAACTTAAAGTTGTAACTTAAGGCTAAAGGGGTAAGTTGGGTGTGTGGAAGATTGAAAAAGGTAACTTTGAGCCACGAAGTTGTAAATGAGTGCCTATGGGCTTAAGCATTTAGAACAAATGAATAAGAAAAGAGAAAGGATCCAACAAAGGAAAGATAATATCAAAGAGTGCAAGAAAAAAATAAAAGAAAATGAGTTAACCGAGGAAATTAAAGTTGGCTCATGTGTAAAAAGTGAATACAAAAAGAAGTAGCCCATGATCAAAAGTTGGATAGAATAGTGTGATGTAGATGTTTAAGAAGTGTATAGACTTTTTGTTCCTAAATAATATACTACCCGACCTCAAACCTACGTTACAAGGTCAAAAATCCCTTCGTGATTTCCAACCAAGTATTTTCATTATAGTGGCGATTGAAAATAGAGGCAAGCCTATGGCAGGGTACTTGTTAACATCTAGAGTTCTTGAGAGAGAGAGAGCTTGTTTTTCACTTAAATTCCTTGTTGCACATTTGATAACTTGGTGTGTGTAATTATCTTTCTTATGATAAGGCTTGTAAATAAGTTGAGGTGAGTGGCTTTATCATCTCCCAAAAATTAAGGCAAAAGGAGTATGTTGTGGTTGAGGTCAAAGGTGAGTCACTTCTAGAGTATTAGTGATTGTTTCATGGTTTCTTTTTGAAGTCTTTTGCACATTTGAACATTTCATTTCATGTTAAGGGAGGTCGTTCAAATAGTTTTGCCCATGTTTGAAAAGCTAAATTTTGGTATTAACTAAGCTTGAAGTCATTGTTATAATTGGGTCATGTAGTTGAGCATAAATGTGCACTGTCTCAGTGTAAGAGATAGTGTTACTTGAGGATAAGCAAAGCCTTAATTTGGGGGTGTTGATGAGTGGTGAATTTACCAATCATTTGAACTCAACATTTGTGCATATTACCATGGTTTAAATGTATAAATGAGACATATGTGTGATTAAATACTACTATCCACATTTTGCAGGCATACAGGTTATGGGATGGAAAGATGTGGACTTGAACTAAAAAGGATCAAGCGACAAAAAAGAAGTGTAGTTGGAAGGCCTAGAGCAGAATGAGCCTTCGTTACCAAGATTGTGGTCTGAGGACCATGATCACAAGATTTTGACCGGATTATAGTATCCATTATCGCGGATAAGTTACCGCGATCGAGACTCACTGGGAATACAACCCAAGGACAGAGATGTAAATGCACACAACTAATTCATAAATTTCCTTTAAGAAGCTAAACCCTATCTCTTTGGGGGAGATCCGACTTTTATGGAATTTTTGCACAATCTAGTTTCCAAATTTTACGAGATAACTATAGTACTAATTCTTAGGTGAAGTATACATTAGAGTATCTTTCAAGTAGGGGATTGACAATTTCCATTGAAGATTTTTTGAATCCTAAAGCTTACAATTTACATTCTCTTTATCTTTTAATAAATCAAATTGATGGAGATTTTAGGTATATCATGCTTATTAACCTTATGTGTAGCTAGTTCTTCCTCATAGGATTATGTTAGAATAGGGTAAAGTTGTGTACGGGTTGTGATTCATTTGTGTCTATGCTAGTTTATCAATGATGGGTTCTACCATGACATGATTAAGTTGGTTGGGATTGTGGGTGAAAGCCCCAAATACCCACATGGGTTTGTGGGTGAAAATCTCAAACTCTTGAAAGCTCAATCTATCCTTGAGAGAGAGGTTTCAGTGAACTTTTGGAACCCATATCATCATTGAAAGAGGGATGTAGGACTCAAGGCAATAGTAGACATTTTATGGGTATAGTTTGCTAATTTTCACTACCTTAGACATAAGGGTGATTATGAGGTTGACTATACCTTGGGTATCATCCTAGAAATAGGGACACCCAATTGAGGTATTTGGTCATTTTAATTGACACACTTGTTAGGTAATAGAAAAGTCAATGAGTGACATCTTTGAGACTTCGTTGACAGACTAGCCTCAAGGACTTTCAACCTAGCCTACCATATCATTAAGGATTAGATTTGTACCAAATAATCATGCTCCCAAGCATAATTTCCCCCTTAGGTAAGCATGATGCCAAGATCCACTTCTAATTTATTATACTCTAATTATTCATAGCCTCGAGTTAGTCCTTGAGAAGTCTAAAAATAATCATACCCTTAAACATTAAGAATTCCCTAATTATTTGTATCTTAGGTTTGAGTTTAGACAGTAACTTAAATTTCAAACTCATTTAATCTTCACTCACATTTTTCCTCATGGATTCAACCACCGACACAAAGTTGTGTAATTATATTGATGACGACCTCCTTGCACTTAAAATTGACGTGTAAGTTAAGCGTTATTGAATAAGCATGAATTCTAACATAATTCATGGCACAATTGCTAATATCAATAATAGGGATGTTTTCTACCATTATTATAGCATAATTTCTTAGCAAGATCATAATCATAAGAAATATCATCAGCAATGACCTATCCATAGTATATTTAATGGGTTATCATTAGCATAAAAGACAGTTTATCATTGGAACCATTGATAGTTATTAAGTATGATTTATAGCATAGTCATAGAGAAATCTATAATATAGTCATTAGTCCTTGGTCATTACTTCTAATTTCATTATCACCATAGTCAATTACCATGGCTCCTCAATATTGGAACAAAAGGGTATTCTCTAGGTATTCAAAGAGCGTATAAGGGTTTCAAGAGAACTAGTTATCAATCTTGACTTAAGGCTATTCAAAGAGCCCACTTCTGGATTACTAAAATACATTCTAAGTCAAATTCTTCTCTGGACTAGGCTAAGCTATCTAAATCCAATCTTGAATGTATAACAACCCACAATTAGCCCTAAGGTAGAGATTATCCTCAAACACCATACCTAGGACAATATAGTAACAAAGGCAACCTTACCTAATGATGAAATGAAGGCCAACTTAAGCTAAGCATGGGTGTCTAAAGCATTTTTACCTAACATAGGTGTTATAAGGATTTCTTATGCTAAAGATGATACATAAAGCCTAATTCACCTAAGGCATAAAGAAACAAATCAAGTGTTTCAACTCTATGGTTTCAAAATAGCCTAAATGGTCTAACTAACCCAATTCTTCCATTTTATCAATCCAACACCTAAAACCCATCCCAAATCTAACACAATATCATAAAATTACTATGAGATATCTCAATCTAATAAGGATAAACGTAAACTACCTGGATGCTAAAGAAAGCCTAACAAACTGCTAAAACACCACTTTTCCCTTTTGAGAAGCATCCTCAAGATAGCAAGCTATCAAAAACACATTCTACTAATCGATAGGAGAATAACGATACCCATATTACACCATCGTAATTTAGGTCCAAAAATCATACAAAAATCCATGTGGTTTCTACTTATGAAAATTGCATTTCTGAAACCAACCCCAAATTCCTACAAGCTCAAGGAACCATTATCCTAAAAAATGGGTTAAAACCAAGCTAAATTACGGCTAAAATTTGCAACACCTAGGCTTTGAACATTATGAAATATCTCTTGAATGGTGCATTCTGACCCACATACGGTTAGGTGTGTCACTCGTACCCTTGTGTATGAGTCATACCCTCTATGACCTCCCCACTTGTACCTTCAATATCCTAGGAGAGTAGCATACTATCCACTATACAATTTAGGCTCTCCTCAATCATGCACTAAGGTACGAGTCGTACCTAGGTAAGTCGTATGGTGTTGACACTTGGTGTAAAATGAACTATTTTTGGTACAAGTTTTGTGTATAGTTTAGGGCATGATTCGTACCCTCTAGATATGAATCAAGGTTTTAAGTTATACCATGATCAATATAGATAACCTAGGTGGAGCCTAGGGTATGAGTTAGGGTACCACTCGTATCCTAGGGTATGATTGACTCAAGTGAATTGCAAATATTGTGGACATTTTTTATTTTTTAACTAAGTTCCCTCTAGTCATTTCCTAACCCTAAAACCCCAAGTACCCACACTATATAAGTGTATATGGGCTTCTAGAAAACATTTTGAGTGGATCAAACATCTAAAACACTATCTCAAATACTTTGGAAGATTTGGAGGATAGGGTTTCAAGGGAGTTCATATTATGTCCAAGTGGAGTCAAGTTTTACTTAATGGATCATCTTGTTTAAGGAATTTATCTCCCCCTTGTTAAATAACTCTAAAACCAAGTATTTAAAACTTGGATTTCTAAGTGTACATGGTGATTTTATAATAAAATAAAAAGGGTTTTGTTGTAAAATGATGAATAATGTTTGCTCTTGCTTAGACTTGTGATTATATATGATATTGGTGGTCGTTTGCATATGTGGGGGTTTGTTGTATATGGTTTAAAAAATGGGTCGTGTTTAACCCTAATACTAATGAATTCTGCCATGAACTTAGCCTTGATAAAGGTATGCACTCAAGGTGTTTGTGAAAATATCTAAATGAAATGCCTAGTCATATGTTAATGGTGTATTGAACTATGGTATTAGTCTAATTAACATGAATGGGATATGATATTTTTATAATGAATGTGAATGCTTGATAAGTGAATGGTAAAGGCATTGTTGGCCATGTATTAAGTAATAATTAATATGAATGCTTAGTAAATAGTTGGTAAGAACCTCGTTAATCATGAAATTAATTAATTTATGACTTTAGATTGTGTGATGGCCCAATAAATATGCATGGATGATAAATTGTATTGTAATAATATTGTTAGCCATGTAATTAGTTAAATTATGACCATGTTGGTTGATGGATAAGAAAGAGGTTCATTTTCCTAAACATGAACTTGAATTATGTGTGGAACTAAAAGGTGGTATAGAAGGGCTTATAAAGCTTGAATGTCCTATACGGGTCTTGATGAATATAATTTGAAGTTACTGATCATTTGAATGAAGGCATTGGCCTAATAAAGTGATGAATACTCCCATGAAGACCTTATGGTTTCATATGGTGTTACTATGGGTAAATGGTTCAAGTACTTAAATATCAAATGAATTGAATGGATGTTAACGCATGACCTTTAAGAGATTAACAATTCAAATTTCATCTAATAATGGCAATGAAATCAGTAGTGGTTTGAGTCCCTAGTCCAATGAATGGCTTATGGTTTGAGTCCCTCTCCTAAAAATTAACTATTGGTTCGAGTCCCTAGTCTAATAATTGGCTTGTGGTTTGAGTCCCTCTCCTGATAGAATTACTAGTTGTTCGAGTCCCTAGCCCATTGAAATGACTAGTGGTATGAGTCCCTAGTCCAATGAATGGCTTATGGTTTTAGTACCTTGCCCAATGAATTTGGTTGAATCAGTTGAGTTGATTTGAGCTTCGAATCCTCTTGACTAATGTAATGGAGAAGTTTAATATTCTAGAATTGGTAAGGTCAAGGATTGAAAGTTTTCACTCCATGTCTCATGAATGGATTCTCTAAGAATTATTGCTATGAGTTTTTCTATGTCTTGGTATGCTATATATAAATATGTGTATGTGTCTCTTCATATATGCCTATACTGAAGTAAATGTGATTTCATATAATTGTTTAATTTGGATTGAATTGATGTTTTATTTTATCCTTATCCTCGAGATATATGATAGCGCTTCAACCACAAACTGTCTCCGAACGTTATGTCCCCACGCGACATAGGTTCTAAAGCTTCTTCTTCTTTTTGTACATAGTAACCAAGTCTTCAGATGGATCATGTATTTACATTGAAGTGGTCATCTTCTATTCTCTAGAAAGCATACATTTCATAGTCTTTTACTTTAAGTCATAGACTTAGTCTCCATTTGTGTTTTAAAAGGTTCAGACGTCTGAATCTGAATGCACATTTGAAAGATTCAGATGTTGTTTCTAGATCTGAAAACTGAATGATTAAGACTATTTGTTTTTCAATATCTGAATGGATAAAAAAATTATTTGTATACATAATAAAATAAAAAATATAATTTAAATAAAAAACTAATTATATATTAAAGAAGTACGTAATTTAATACAACAAAATTATTAGTATTTGATTGAAAAAATATTTATGTTTGTTAGTGATTGTGGAGGTGGTTTATAATAGTGGTTGCAGTCACACTAATTGATATTAGTGATTAATAATGTTGGTGGTGATATTGTGATGGTTGGTATTGTAGTGACTATTATGATGGTGGTGGTGGTTATTGTGATGTGACGTTGCTTGATGTTAGTAGTTTAAGGTGTTGATTGTCTTGGGTGAAACATGAATGCATGATGATTGACGATGTGTTGGTGCTAGTTGGAGATGTTATTTGTTGTGATGCTGGAGATGGTTTTTAGTAGAGATAAATTATAGCGATCGTACTGGTTAAAGTAGTGGTAGAGGTAGTATTACTGGTGAAAATGGTGGTGGTGGCTAAAGAATATGTAGAGGTTGTGATATAGTTAGTAGTGGTGCTATTTGTGATAGATGAGTTGGTTGGTAGTAGGGATTGCTGATTATGGTGGTGTTGACGGTAGTGGTGATGGTGAATATAATTAGAATAAAAGAGGTAGTGGGTGTTATAGTGGTTGACAACTGTGGTTCGTAGTGGTCTTTGTTATTAATAGTGGTTATGATGGTGGAGGTAATTGGTGGTAGTGGGTGGTGGTTGAAAATGGTGATGGTGGTGAAGGTGGTTAGTGGTGGCGACTGTTGATTATGAATAGAGTGCTAAATATTATCCAACACCAGAATATCCCTTCAGACCTATTAAGACTTGGTTCTAGATCTGAATGATTAAGACCAATTCAGACCTATTAAGAGTTAAAACCTTAATAAAAAACAAATGCAGTTAATGGTCTGAAGTCTGAACCATTCAGATTCAGACCTCTATTAAGTGCAAACAAATGAGGCCTTAATATATTTTGACTTAGAGTTGGCTATTGTTCGGGTCCAGTTCTGACATATTTTAGGCACCAGATTTGTAGAGGTTTTATGGATGACTATGGACTTGTGTTTATTAGCAAGATTGTAGTCATTAATGAAATGTTAGATATTGTCTAAGTATTGACTATTAGCTTTATTTCTACTACTTTGATATTTGTTCAGAGTTTATTCGACACTTTTGAATTGAATAGATGGTTAGGTTAGGTTAACAGGGCAACCTTCGATCCAAGATAAGCTTGAGATTCCCACACAATATGCCAGTTTTAGGGCATGTCAAGTTGGTATTAGAGGCTAGGTTCATGGTCAGTTGGGAGTACATAAAGTCATGTCAAATAGAGTCTATTGTATGGGTGTGTAGCGCACCACACTTATAAAAGAGGGGCTATGAGACATTTAGGAATGTTTCCCTTTCTCAAGTTTCAGTCTCAAGCTATATAAAGTCTAAGGTCTTGGATTGCTCTGATATGTGCTTGCTCATCTTTCAGATCATGTATCCAAAAAGATCTGATATTCAGGCGAGGTCTTCTATCCCAATTGAGGGAAATATAAACAAACCTCATCCAATTTTTGGGTTTTAGAACCAGTCAAGGTTTTTGAAATCTTACTATACTCAAGAGGTTCTACTTATTCCCACTAACCCTACTTTTGGGGGTGACACTTCTCCTCAGTCACCTCAAAATGCTGGGTTCCATCGCTTCTTTTCTCTGTTGGCTCAAGCTGCTAGAAACTGGTCCAAAAGGAAGTATTAGATGGGTCATAACCTAAATTCCATAGCTAGTGTTCCTTACCTAAACCCATTGGGAGAAGGGCATTTTCAAATGGGTAATACTCATAGGGCACAAGGTTCCCAACTTTAAGTTAGCGGGGCCTAACCCTCACTCACCAATCCTCATTGTCGATTTTATGGTCGATAACACTGTGATAGTTATGAGAAAGGAAGAATTTAGTGTTATAAATGTGGTCAATTGGGTCACATGCAACAGGAGTGTCCCATAATAATTGTCTCTTGGAAAAAAGGGTATCGGTTTCCACTTCTCTAGCTTTTGCTCCAAGGGATGCCACTTCTAGCTTTGACATTAGTCAGGACCATCTTGATGCTCTTGCTATCCCTCAGGAGCCTGAGCTACCTTCAAATGCTGACGCGAGTATGTTAAAACTTTTCTCTCATGATGTGTATTGTTTGGTTGACCTCAACTCCCCTATTTATTATATGACTTCATATGTGACTGTGAATCTTGGTTTTTGGTCCCGAAAGTCTCTCAGTTACCTTTTTATTTCTACCTCTGATAGGAGATTCTGTAGTTGTTAAGAGGTTTTATAGGGGGTGTGTGGTATCTGTTAATTAGTAGAAAGGCTCTTGTAGACTTTATAGAGTTGGTCATGGTTGTTTTTGATATTGTCCCGAGGATGGATTGGTTAAATTCTTTTTATGCTTCCTTAGATTGTTGGACCCGTAGGGTTATGTTGATATTCCCTAATGAGCTAGCCATTGCATAGAAAAATGGTTCTTTGGTGCATCGGGGGAGATTCATTTTGTATCTTAAAGTCCATAAGTTAACCTCAAAGGGCGTTTGTATCATTTAGTTCAAGTTAAAGGTTTTAAATCAGAAGGTTCTTCCCCAGAGCTCGTTCCTGTGGTAATAAGTTTCTCGGTATTTTCCCTGGAGACCATTTTGGTATTTCTCCTAATAGTGAAATCAATTTTGGGGTTGATCATGTTTCGACACGCATCCTAGTGTGTCTTCTTGAAGTGCTCCTATGTTGTTCATGCGCAGCAAGGGTGGCTTCCTTTGTACGCATACTGATTATTATTTGTAGGAAAAATTGATCGTAATAAATAAGTATCCTTTCCCTAGAATCGACAATTTGTTTGATCAAATTTAAGGTGTAAAGTGTTTCTCTAAAATTGATCTTAGACTGGGTTATCATAGACTTAAGGTTGGAAAGTGGATATCCTTAAGGCCACTTTTAGAACTCGGTATGGTCACTACGAGTTCTTATTTATGTCCTTTGGCTTGACCAAGTCCCCCATGGTATTCTTTGATTTGATGAATAGGGAGGTTGAAAGTGGGAATGGTCTTGTTTTGAATATTTCTCTAACTCTTATTCCTCCTTTATAGAATAGTTTTAGGTATAGGTAGACCAAGTGTTCCTAGTGAATCTCCCTGGTAACACCTATTAGAGCAGAGTGTTATGCTCATTGGCGTAATAGGAGGAAGGTCAAAGTTTGATCTTAAATTTACTTCTAGTGGTGGTCCCCAAGGAAAGGTTGGGTTTCATAATCGAGTGATTTTCTCCTATCTCGGTCGAGAGGGCGCTCCACTAGTATGGAATGCATTTTATTAGCACTTACGCCTAAGGTTCGTATCTTGCATATATTTTGTTCCCTGGATATGAGTCTTCACTTACATTGCGTTACCAATGGTATTTGTAGTGGTGTGTCATTTGGTGTCCAGTCCTAAGGACTTCTCCTTTGGTATGTTGTGTCGGTATGGGTCTCACTTATGCCCTTGGTGGTTACTATAAAACTTTTCGAGCCTATGGTGTTGTGCCTCTTTAAGGGGTCTATCCTTGAGTGGCATAAGTGGTTCCTATGCTTTAGTTCTTTTGTGACCCTTCTTGTGTTATGCCGACAAAGGCTCGAGGAACATAAGGATGTTTTGAAATAGGGAAATGTAGAAGTCAGTAAGTAGGGGAGATTCTAGGGCAACTTCTAGAACTAAGGTTTTGGAAAGAAATGGATGGCAAAAACCTTCATGAAAATTATTTAGGGTGCTAGATATTGGAAAGGATAGATCATATCGAGAGATATAAAAGCGGTATGCTTGAATGGTACGGTTGGTAGATATACCAATAGTCGTGTTGGGTGCTTAAGAGGATTGTTATGAATTGTTTTTTGTCATAGTTGTGTTGTGGCTTTGAATTTTCAATCATATATTAGTATTTTTGGTTATAATAGTTGGTTATAGTTTTCCTATGTTGTCTACTTGTGATTTGCTTATGATAATTGTAATGGAGCAGAGTAGTGTTTGGAATGGATATAAGGAATATAGCTTTGTGGCTTAAGTCAACTCCTTTTAGCTTTGTATAGGGTTGAACTTGGAAGTGGTAGAGCATAGCTAGACTTAATCACTTATAGTAGTGTGTCTCTAGGAAGCTATAATTTGAATCGGACTTGCTTTCTAGCTTTGGCATGGCCGTTTTTGAGACGTTGTATGATAAAAGGTTTCGATCTCCTATTGGGTGGCAAAAAGTTGGTGAGGGTAAGTTGATTATCCCTTATCTAGTTCACCAAGCCTTAGAGAGGGTGAACGTTATTTGTGAGAGGTTGAACTTCTCAAAGTCGCAAAAAGTCCTATGTGTATATGAGGTGAAGAGATTTAGAGTTTAGTGTTAGCGATTGGGTATTCTTGAAAGTATTTTCATGAAGGGAGTGATACAATTCGGTGAAAAAAGGGAATCTTAGTCCCCGTTATGTTGGTTCCTATTTGATTTTGAAAAGCATCAATAATGTTGACTATGAGGTTTAGTTTCCTTCTAGATTAAACTCTATTTCCCTAGGTTTTCATGCCTTTATGTTGTGAAGATGTGTGGGTCTCCCTTCTTTGGTTGTTCCCTTAGAAGATGTTGGCATTTCAGACTCTTTGTCCTATGAGGAGATCTCGATGAGGATCTTGGATTGGTGAGTTCGCCGGTTGTGAATGAAAGAAGTGGCTTCGGTAAAGATTCTATGGGGAACCAATAGACCAAGGAAGCTACTTAGAAGGCTGATGAGGACATGAAGTCCAAGTATCTGCGTTCTTCTCCCATTTCAAAAGTCGTGATCAAGATATGTGTTAATCTTCTTGATTTGATGTATGTCTCTAGTATACAATGGGTTCATATCCCTAAGATTTGAATTGATCAAGTGTTTTTAATAAATGATAGGTTTGAATCCCAAAGCCAAAGTAATGAATAGTCAATCAATAATGATCATGATATTTGTTGTATGTTTTGTTCTAACTTGTTTAAAGTTTGGTTTGATGGATAATAATGTGTTAAATTGTGTTTGTACTTGCCTTACCTATTATTCCCAGATAAATGATCCAATTGAGGGAGAATTGAAACACCTAGGCTTTGGACCTTAGGAAAAGTCTATTGAATGGTGCATTCTGACCAAGATATAGTTAGGTGTGTCACTCACACCCTTATGTATGAGTCAAACCCTTTCTGACATCTCCTCTTGTACCTTGAGCAGCCTAAGAGGGTAGCATATTGTCCTCTATATGAGTTAGGCTCCCCTCAATCATACACTAAGGTAAGATTCGTACCTAGGTAAGTTGTATGGTGCTTGAAAGTTGGTGTAGAGTGGAGTGTTTTTAGTATGAGTGTTGTATATGGTTTAAGGCATAAGTCGTACCCTTTGTATACGACTCAAGGGTGTGAATTCATACCATGATCAATGTATATGACCTAGGTGGACCCTAGGGTATGAGTTAGGGTACCAATCATACCCTAGGGTACAGTTGACTCAAGTGAGTCGTACCCAACATCCCAACCATTTTCCAGCTTTTATCTAAGGTCCCTCTGGTCATTTTCTAACCCCAAAACCCTATGTCCTCTCACTATATAAGTGTATATGGCCTCATAAAATACATTTTGAGTGGATCAAATATCCAAAACACTCTCTCAAACACTTTGGAAGATTTGGAGGCTAGGGTTTCAAGGGAGTTCATCTTGAGGGCAAGAGGAGTCATGTTTTTTTTTGGTGGATCATCTTGTTTAAGGAATGTACCTCTCTAACTTGTTAAATAACTCAAAAACCAAGTATTTCACACTTGAATAAGTAAGTGTACATAGGGATTTTGAAATCAAATGAAAAGGGTTTGTTGCCAAATGATGAATAATGTTAGCTCTTTCTTAGACTTGGGATTATATATGATATTGGTGGTGGTTTGCATATGTGGGTTTTTTTTGTATGTGGTTTAACAATTGGGTCTTGGTTAACCCTAATATTAATGAATTCTACCATGAATTTGGCCTTGTAAAGGTATGCACATAAGGTGTTTATGAAAAT
>JAPEIP010000209.1:25400-56373 GCA_026120095.1 Capsicum chinense
CCAAGTATTTCACACTTGAATAAGTAAGTGTACATAGGGATTTTGAAATCAAATGAAAAGGGTTTGTTGCCAAATGATGAATAATGTTAGCTCTTTCTTAGACTTGGGATTATATATGATATTGGTGGTGGTTTGCATATGTGGGTTTTTTTTGTATGTGGTTTAACAATTGGGTCTTGGTTAACCCTAATATTAATGAATTCTACCATGAATTTGGCCTTGTAAAGGTATGCACATAAGGTGTTTATGAAAATGTCTTAAGGAAATGTCTAGTCACATTTTAATGGTGTATTGAACTATGGTATTGGTGTAGTGAACATAAATGGGATGTGATATTGTTATAATGAATTTGAATACTTTCTAAGTGGTTGGTAAAGGCATTGTTGGCCATGTATTGAGTCATAATGAACATGAATGCTTGGTAAATAGTTGGTAAGAACATTGTTAATCATGCAATGGATTAATTTATGACTTTAGATAGTGTGATGGCCCAAAAGTATGAATGGTTGATAAATGTTATTGTAATGATGTTGTTATCCATGTAATTAGTTAAATTATGACCATGTTGGTAGATGGATATGAAAGGGGTTTATTTCCCAAAATATGAACTTGAATTGTGTGTGGAACTAAAGTATGGTATAGAAAGGCTAATGAAGCTTGAATAGCTTGTAAGGGCATTAATGACTATAATTTGAATTGAATGATGATTTGAATGTACGCATTGACCAAATAATTTTTTTAATCTATGAATACTCCTATGAAAACCTTATGGTCCTGTATGGTGTTGATGTGGGTAAATGGTTCAAGTCCTTAAGTGTGAAACATATTGAATGGATGTTAAGGATGACCTAAAAGGGGTTAGTAGTTTAAAAATAAATAAATTGCCCTATGACCGAATTGTCAGTCCTAGGAATTCATAAGTGATCTAGGGTACCTATAGAAAAGTTCTAAAGTGAAAATAAATGAAAATATAGAAAATGACCTGAAGGGTAATTACATGGGATTTTGAATGAATCCCGATGTGCCAGTGGAGACTTGGAAAAAATATTCCAAGACTTCAGCTGGTGTATTCGCTAAAGAGGCCCTTTAGGCTCTTTAGTGAAGGGTGTGTAAGAAGCCTTCTAGGATCTTTAGCGATATGCTGACCTCTAAAGTGCATGCCACTTTAGTGTCGGCTTGTCTACTTAAGTGGTATGCTATAGGTGGGCACCACTTTAGTGGGAGTTCAATGCTTTAGCTGTGACTGTTTAAGCAGCCTAGTATCTGCTTAAGTGGAGCCTGGGAGCTAGTAAATGCCCTAATTAGCCTAACTTTGTTTAATTTTCATGCATGTTCAAGAGTGGAAAACCTAGAGAGTGTGGAAACTTGGGAGAAATATTAATAGGTGATTTTGGGGTGCTTATGAGCTTGAATTACTCATTTCTTCTTTGAACTCTTGGTAAGTTTCCATTAAATTCATCTTTGAATTCTCTATAATTCCCAAAGTCCCTAGATTTTAGACGGGTTGATTTTACCATCATTTGATCTCAAAATTTACTCCTTTAGCATAGAGGGACACATTGATAATTTTAAAAGTTCTATTCCGCAAGCGAGCCCCTATGAGAATTTTATATGATTTTGGACCCGAAGCTTAAAAAATGTAAGATGGTATCATTGTTCTTTTATTAATAAGTAGATTATCATATTAATAGCGTGCAACGTGTAAAAGCTTCTCGGAAGGAGAAATCAATGATTTAGCAGATTTTACCAAGCTTTCTTCATTGTCCAGGTAGGCTAGGTTTTCCTGTCTCAAAGATTGGGCTGAATTATAGTATATTTATGATAATGTGCTAGATATGGATTGGAAATTAGGTCTTGGAGGCATATTTAGTATAATTTGGACTATTTAGCCTATTATAGAGGCATAAATTAGGTGTAAATGACAGTTACTCATGCTTTAGGTGAAATTTATATATTAGGAATAGAATGTGACTTATTTAATATGAATAGAAATTTCCTTAATATTGATTTCAGGGATTTAAAGTAGGCCCCTCTGACCCACATTAATTCAAGACTATCATTAGCTTCTTGTATACTTTATAGGAATTTATACCTTTTAAATTGTATATTTAGGATCTTGGATAGGGTGAATACATAATTCTTATGATAGATTAGTACTGGAGAGTTAATGCTAGCTTTGGTTCAAGTCTGGAAATTTATGAATTTGGAGTTTTAGGTTCAAGTTCGACAATTAATGATATGATTTTTGATTCGAGTTTGGTAATAAAAATCTTATTAATTATATATTTATGGTATGGACGGATTCACAGTTATGGTTTCAAAATACTATTTATTAGCATAATTCCAATTGATTTTTCTCTTTGATTGCACCCTTAAGGCTTATGGGAGTCTGTGATAGGTTATTTACTTTTTTCTGCACTTACTGGCTTATGAGATCTAGTTTGTTCTAGGAGTTGTTCTTTTTTTTGTAATATTATTGTTCTGGTTATTTATGCACAATTTGGATCATTATTCAAAATTTGTCATCTTACCTCTAACTTAGCTTATTATTCTTACATCTTTATTGTACTTATATTATGATTTAGCTTAGTCTACTGATAATGCACACTTAGTAGTATGGCGTAGGTACTCATACTACACTCCTTTACCTTTTTGGTGTGAATTTGAGTACTCGATGCCCCCAATGACAGTGTAATTGTGCAGACTAGAGTTTGGAGACAGGGTGAGCTCTCGGAGTTCGAGTTGACCTTTCTCTTTCCTCTACTTTTGCTTAGTCTTTTATTATTCTAGACTAATGTATTTTTGACTACTATAGTACTCATATTTCTTTTGTTAGTGGCTCTTGTATCGACATTACTAGGTTGTGGGAAGTTATTGCTATCTTATCTATCTTTCTTTTTTTCATTATAATAACATGATTTATTGTTGTAAGTCTCGACTTGCAAATTTTTGGCGTTCATGTCATTTTTCTACCAAATTAGCCCATTGATTTTAACTCTAATCTATAGGCTAGCTTACCTACTGGTGGGATAGAGAAGGCATCATCATTACTTGAAAATTGGGTCATGACATATGCAGTCTCAAAACAAGTCAAATTTGTCAAAAACGTAATCTACACGTCAAAAGGAGTCTAACGATACCCATATTAGCTTCTCTTATTTTAGGTCCAAAAATAGTTTGTAAATCAACCTTGAAGGAAAAATTATACAATTGTAATTTTATTGAGAATCATGTTTCCCATATTCTAATGGTGCTAAATATGAAAACCTATTGATAAACAAGTTGAAATTGAGCTTGGTATTGGGGAAAATTCATTTTCTCTCATTACAGGTAAAACCCTAAATATTCAAGTTTAAAATTGAAGTGTTGAAGATGATTTAGTAGGCATTTGGACATGCTATTTAATCTTGTGATTTAAAATAATGAGATGAAATCTATGTTTGGACATGTGATTTAACGCTGATTTTATCTCATAATTTTATATGATGAGATAAAATCTTAAATTCTCCAAAATGTTTGATTTGGAATTTCATATCATGATTTGGGAGTTTTCAAATGCAAAAATTAACCCACAGGTTTATACTTTATAAAGAAAACACCCACCATTTATGTCTACCAACCATTTATTTCATATGTAAATAAAATATGTAGTCCATATTATTACTTTTTATATTTCATATAGTCATTACTCTCACCAACATAAAATTTATTATAATGTCAAGTCAAATCCTACTGTACGATTTATTATTTGCCAAATTCATTCACCAATCAAACTTATTACTACTCCATTCAAACCAATACTTGATAAAAAATAATGTTTCAAATTAAATTGAGGGGACAATACTAACAACTATAACAATGTGAGAGAATTGTATTAAAGAGCAGTAAACTACAACTTATATTTAATTTACCTTTTTTATTGAACAAAAATTTGATCAATAAATGTTGCATTTTCTAAGAATAGCTTTACGATAGTACATTACACTTTGCTATAAAAATTTCTTATTTGGTAAAATTTTATAAAGAATTGGGGAAATTTTTATAGTTTTCACAATAATGAGTTTTTATGTTTATAAGAAAACATAAACCATAAAAAGTCCAAATTACATGTCCAAAAAAATCTTTAATTTCATCTCATGATTTCAATTCACGATTTCATCTCGCATTGTGAAATGGACCCTTAAAAAAATACTCCCTCTGTATCATTTTATGTGTTTCCTTTTGACCGGACACCAAGTTTAAGAAATAAATGATGACTTTGTAAAGTATATAATATTTACCCTCTTAAAGTCACTTTAATGTCAACTTTTTTATTCTTTTTTCTTAGTAAGTGGTACCCAGTAAGGATAAGATAGGAATGATGACATTAAATAATTGCCAAATAAGAAAAGATGACATTCTTTTTGGGATAGACCAAAAAAGAAATGGAGAAACATAAATGGGATGGACGGAGTCATTAATTGTGATGACTTTCTGGATCATACTCAATTTTCACGTATTTCTAGCAGTACGATCATTCCTACAATAGTTACAGGTCATTTATGACTTGTCAAAACTGTCTGTTCAATTATCAAAATATTCATTGGGATTTTAGGCTTAATTCCCTATTTTTGAGCTTTCGTTATTAAGGAATTAGTCCCGTACCAAAACTCCTAGTAAATAGCTGTAGAAGGAATTTTTGACAATACCATCAACTTTGAAATATTGATTATGGGTATGGGACCCTTGGTTTAGGTCTCGAGGCTTTTAGACTCATTTTGAGCTATTAGATAGATTTAATAAAAAATAAAACTAGGTGTGGGAGCTATATTTAATCAAAATAATCTTGGATGAAAGTCTTCATGGTTCTATTGAGTCCCAAATATAGAATTTTGTAAAATAGTGTAGTTCATTTGGGTGCACAGATTTTCAAATGAATCTTAAGCATGCAGTCGTAGTCGTGGGGACTTATGTTTTTGCTAGTTTTCTAGCTTGTAGTGTAGGGTCCATTTATGTGTTGTATTCATAAGTGGTTGGCAGTGATTGTGAAGGTTCAAGACATTGAACAGAATTTGTGAGCCTTCTCCTACATGTATTTGATAAATTTGTCGCAGCTTGATTCTCCTCTTCTCTTTGCATTTACGACCAATTTGTGTTATGGTAGCAGTCCTTTATCCTTTTTGCCTTTGCATTTTTGAACTATTTGGATGCGTTTACAAATAGTGACATTACCAGGTGTCATAATTATGACCCTTCGCCTCTGTGATCATTAAGGCCAGACGTTTGGTAGTACGTTTTCTCCTTTTTGCAATTTCTATCACTTTCAACACTTTTTCGGCCATTTTAGCTCTAGGAGCTCATGAAACTCATGAGTTTTCAACCATTTTATCTCTAGGAGCTCATTAAAACTCATGAGAGTAAATGTAGATGTAATTCCAATGAGAATGAATTAACTAGAGCTATGATCACCAAGATGTTCAAACAATTAGGGTCGTGAATTTGAGTTCGAATTCTAACTTATGCATCCAATTGCAAGAATTATTGAATTCAAAAGATTACCCATATGTTTCTCAACCCAATGGGTATTTCACCCTTTACTTCTCTTGAACTTTAAGGATTCATGCATTACACAATTACACTCTCATGAGGGTTGATCCTGTTAAGGCATCAACCTATTAACCCAAAGGATAAACCTATAGAGTTCAAGTGAATCACCTCTTTTCCCTACATCCATTTTTTTGTCAGACAAGTGGAATTTATGGGCTCGCTTCTTACATTTGCAACCAAGAGATGTTATTAAAATGAAGAGAGATTCATGCAATTTCAATAGATGTTAGAAAGCAAACCCATTCACAACCCCAAAATAGTTCTCTACATCAAGGCTCCCATAGCCCTAGTTATAGGAGTTTAGCTACTCATCTCCATGTCAAAAATTAAGATTGTATTGGTGTTCAGAAATAACTTCAAAAGAGTACTTACAAAAGTTACAGTATTGTTCTCCTTAATCTTTGATGGAAAAAATGAAAACTAATAACTGAGAGTCCCTCTCTAGATTCAAATCTCAATGAAAAATAATGCAAAGCTCTCAATAAAGACAAAAGTATGAAATTGAAGACAAAAAAAAGTCCCTACTAAACCCTAATACTTGGTATTTATATGTTCCCCGTTAAAAGGATTTAAAATTTGAAATCATAAAATTTATGTCCAAAGTGACGGCCAAATTGGTGGTCTATCGCAAGGTTGACGGTCCACCATTAGGCCCGTCGCTGCTGATCTAGGAAGATTACTTTCTGGATAAGACTGACGGCTAAGTTGGTGGTCTGTTGTAAGTTTAATGGTCCACCATTTGGTCCCTCTTTGATTCCTTCAGGGATCCATGTTCTGAATAAACTTGACAGCCAACATAGTTGTCCGTCATAAGAATAATGGTTCACTATTTGGTCTGTCGTTGAGTCCTTCATAGAGCCTGGTTCTGGATAAAACTAACGGCTAACTTGGTGGTCTATCGTAAGATAGACGGTTCGTCATTTGGTCCGTCGCTGTAGGACCTGAAGTCTTGGGTTCTGTTTAGGCTTGACGGTCAGGTTGGTGATCCATCGCAAGATTATCGGTCTACCATTTTAACCGTTAGAATTATTTTTTTACCACTTTTCTGAGACTTTCTCTTCATCTTACTCCATGCCCTGAAACATTCAAAGCCAGAATTAAACACAACCTTAGTTACTTGAAAACATACAACTTTCTCAAGATAATGATGTAAAATATTTTGTCGAAAGTCGAAACATCAATAGTGCAATGTCATTTTTTGATCATGGAGTAAAGATGAGCATTTTTTGAATGATCAAGATTTGCGGTTCAGCATTGAGGTAGGCTTCAGTCTACTTTTCTCAATAAGATTTTGTATAGTTAGATTGCATGCCATGTAGCAATTATAGGATGGGTTGATGACAAGTTTACCCTGACTTAGCCTAATTAGGGGATTTAGAATAGAAATATGACCTGAACCTTAGCCTAGAATACCTCTTAAGGCGTAGAATCATTTTATATTTGATGATGGACTTGATTAACTATATAATTACATAAGGAACCATTTAGCATAAGACTTAGAGTATTACATTGTATTTGGGTCAGTATCTGCCGATTAGATCCCTATAGTAGTTTGTGCCCTTATTTACCTTGATCTCTAGATTATGTTGTTAATAGTATATTAAATAGGATATTGTGAGCCCAAGATCGTGATTACAATATCAATTGAGCACCAGGTTAGAATTCTATCCCTTGTGAGGATTTGCTTATGGTTTACAAATTCTTATAGTTATATTGTTTAAATACTGGTGATAGTATGCATACTTTGGGTCCATTTTCATTTACTTAGTGGCACAATTCCATCAAAATGCTTTACTTAATTACTATTTTTTAAAATAAGATTTATTTTTAGTTTACACTTTTAAAAGGATTCTTTTACAACAAAAATCGTACCACCTTATTTAATAAATTACAAGCTTTAAAACTAAATAAGATTTTTTAGAAACTAGACCAAGATTGATTCTAGTCTATTACTATTCCACTCTTTTACCGCTACTATTTACATCAGTAGATAGAGATTTTGACCTTTTTTATGTTATCATACGGATTTAGTCCCATACTTGATCTCAAACAATGGATTTACAAATTTACACTCTTTCAGCCACTATTCGAGTTTGCATACTTATTGTGTATATATATCTGGTAGGATGGAGAATATTGATTATGATGGTCATTATAAGTCCTAGTTTGGGACCAAATAATGTATATGGATATTTGAAGTCCCCTATGTGCCTCTCGTCAATGAGCCACAGTGTTGGAGAAGTATGGTCGCCATAGGTCCTATCTTTGTAGGCTATTAAGTTAGAGGAGGTGTATACACTTATTATGTTATGATACTTAGGTTGTATATGGTATTACTAGTTTATGATGCGTTAATTCATTCATATGTATTTTCTATCACTAGTACAATGATTTGGTTCTTATATCTATCGGCCTAATAGGGGATTCTATAGGAATAAGCTATGATTGTTGTTTGTTGTCTGCTTTCTTTAACTTTCTGGGCTTATGGGGCCTAATTAGGTATTGTTTATTTGGACTAGCTTGTTACTTCATTGTTAGGGTATGGTTAGTTCATAGAAGGACTATTATGGACTGGTTGTTGAGGTTGATCATATGTTTTATACTCTTTATCTTTTACCATTGTCGATAAGTTACATTATTGATAGGTTATCTCATTTTTATTCATTCTTTGGTTAGAGACCTTGTTATGCAAGTATTAGATTTTCCTCTTGGCTATGATCCTCGAGAGGTTAAATTGTTTCTCTTAGGTTATTATCTGTGATTTTAGTCATGTATATATATAATACCACTATATATTCCTTGCTTTTTATATTTATTAATATCTTATACATATCTTTTGGCCTTTTATTACTAATATATATATATATATATATCCTTTCTTTAGTCTTCATTTGTATATTGACTAGTGATATACGGTATTGTCTTTTAGTTCCCTTATTGCTCCATTAGCATGACTTTGTTTAGTTTCCTGGATAGTTGCCTATAGTTTATATTCCTTCTTTGCATCCTACTTATGCTCGTATTATCTTTGGAGCTCAGTTGGACAATGCCTACTGATTAGCATGTATTTGGTACTCATATGACACTTCTGCAACCTGCATATCAAAATATGAGTTCTCTCTATTGATGTGTGCATCATGCGAAACAGCTATAGATCAGAGATTTGTAGTGATCTCCTGATGTTCAGAGTATTCCTACTCTCCCTCAAATTGATTAGACTTATCTCTATTTTTTATTTTAAAGATGGTTTGTATATGTATTTATTCTACATTTTACTTTATACTCAAATTGTATTAAAAGTTCTTGTACTAACTTCACCAGGTCTTGGGGTTGTATTCTACATTAGTTTTTTATTTTGTATTCTTTTCGCTATTTACTCCTTTTCTTTAGATAATTTATCACTAGCAATTCTAGACTATGGATTGGCTTATCTTCTGGTAGGTTGTAGTAGATGCCATCATGAACTGAGAAATTGGATTATAACTTCAATGAATAAGGATATCAATCATATTTAGAAGCTCGCTCAAGTCTAATTTGAGGAAAAATCATCTTTGAAATTACCAAAATAGAGACCTCAAGCTAGAAAATGGAAGAACATTATAAAAAAAAGAAAAATGAAATTTATATAGCAACCTACACTAGAAAAAAATATTTGCCAAATTTATGTTGCTTTAGTGGTGATGTACTATCATTTCATAGCACTTTTGAGGCTTAAAATGATGAAAATATGCAAGTTACTTAGGTCTTTTAGTTAAGATATGATGTGTTTTGGGTTATGTCTTGTGGAAAATTAGGTATTGGCAATATTTTATAGAAAAAGAGTGAAAATTATAGTTTTGTACCTTTGAAGTGGGCACCTAAGACCTGTATGTACTGCCTATCGGGCATAGGTGCAAGAGTATGAGTCAGAAAGGCTTAGAAAAAGAGAATTAGAAGTAGAAAAAGTTGACCTTGCCACCTCTAGGGGGTACCTACGACCGTCGGTACCGCCTACTATTTGTAGGTGCCAAAATATTTTGTAGAAGATCCAAGTATAGAGAAATATTCAAAAGATTTTAGACTAGGGGCACCTACATGGGACTAACAATGGCCATAGGTGCCACCTACGACTCGTAGGTGGCTCAGTAAGTGGCCACCGACCTCAATTTTCCTTCTCTATTTGGGGGTTGTTTCCTAGAGTTTCCTTGTACTTTATATTTACCCTTTTGACATTTTTAGTTAGTCTACACACTCTTGATATTTACAAACACATATTTGATTCTATGATTCAATTTTAATATTGGAATTATTTTGTATTGATTTTTGTTGATTATTTAGTTGAAAACTTTAGGTTTTATTCATTGATTAATGTGATATTGTTTGAATTATTTCTATTGTGATTTTCTTTGATCGTTTCACAACAATTAGCAGCTAATTCCCTTAGCTAGGCTTGTAGGAACCCGAGTTGAGTAATGAAGGTGGGGAAGTGTTGAATCCTTCTAAAGTGTTGTAGCGGCATGCATTATGGTCATCTTTGAGTTTATTGATTTCTTAACGATTGCAAATATTAGGATCCAACCTGTATTCTCTATGAACCCAAGAGGGAGGTAGAGATTGGGAAAAGAAGATCACAATAGTGATTTGGTGTTAATTGTCGAAATGCACTTATATGTATTATCTACTTAAGATGATTAACTTGCATCTAATAAACTTAAAACTGAGAGAATATAGTTGAAATCAGGGTCCAAGGTAAGGGTTAGTAAGGCAATACTCTGAGAGCAAGAGGGGATGAGTGAAATTCAGCAAAGTATGCGAGAGGCAGTTGGTGATATCGAACATTCTAGATTTTACGCGCATAATAGTTTTATAGTTGGATTGAGTATGAGAATAATACAGAGTTAGAAGCCAAGGAGAACACAAGCGTATTATTTATTTTTGATATGTTACAACTAAAGTTGAGTTCTGTTACCGTTGACTGTTTACAAATACAATCCCCTTATTTACTTTTTAGTATTACATGTTGACTTCAGCAAACTAGAGAGAGATAATTTATGTATTCCCTTAGGATTACCCCAACCTGAGTTAGGTTACTATAATTTGCATCGGCTGCTTTAGCCTTATTTGGAACCCTAGCTTTGTGCAACATCAAATTTTGGCAAATTATCTGTGAATACAGTGTATTATTGATTAAAGGTTATTTAAGTTTCTGAGGTTTTTTTAGTTTTTAGTTTGGTGTACACCAATGCATTCCTAACACCATGTGTTAAGGCAATCTCTTACTCCCACTATATCCTAATCTAGAGAGAATTCTATAGCTGAATCATAGAAGGACATAACACGTACATGACATCCAATTTGAAGGTATTTGGGACAATCCTAATATTGTGCCTGCTCCTTCAAGGAATGTTCAAAACATTGTTGATGAGAGAACTGAGTAGTTATTATCAAAAGCAGCTGAGACCCAGAGGAGGTAAGATGAGGCCCATTGTAATTCTTAAAAGGAAGAGTTTGCAATGCAAAGATCGATAGTTGATCATCCAAAAGACACTCGATGGTACTTGATATAGAGTTTGAGGTGGTACAACTAAAGTAATACAAACCTACCAGTACTTACCTCCATATGATGATCCAGAGGAGGATATGGGTTATGTGAGCCTACTAAGTTAGGATATATCATCCTCTTTCTTTGCCACCAGGTGTTAAGTTAAATATTACTAGTTCTATGATCCAACTCTTCAACTTGAAAGGTATGTTTGCGAGCTTGGATACGAATGATGCAACTAAGCATCTTGAAAACTTTATTGGGATCTACACTTTATACACTATACCTAGGGTAGATTAAGGAGCACTCAGACAGAGGTTGTTCCCTTTTTTGTTGATCGGTGAAGCTGGATTGTGGTTGAGGGAACTTCCTCAAGGATTAATTTCTACTTTGAATGAGTTGCACAAGTAGTTTCTTGATTGTTTCTTCCCTATGGCTAGAATATTGCAATTGAAAGATGAGATATATAACTTCAGTAAACGACATACTGAGTCAATATACGAGCATGGTTCTAGTTTAAGAAGAAGTTGAGTATGGTACCTAAACATCACATTTTAGGGACTAATTGCTAGATATATTTTATTATGCCCTAATTATAATTATCAATCTATGAAATATACAATCACTGATTAAGAGGTTCATGCATCTATGTTGGGAAGTAGCATCGGAGATTTAGACCAGATCTCTATCACCAGCCAAGGATGGCATACTTGAGAGTAGGAGACAGGTGTTGGCAATTATACCATTGGGGTTTCTTGTAAGCATATAGAGGTTGAGGATTTTGTGGCATAAGAAATTATACATCTTATAACTGATAGTGGTTCCTGACAAAGAAGTTTGCTACAATGAATTCTGGGAAGGTAAATACAATAGGTTCACATGGTAAGGCCTCTAAATCTTATGATTTTGATTTGGAAAAGGAGGACAAGTATCTATATCATAAGTTGGTGGGTTTCATAGAAAAGTGGAAAGGAAACCAAGGTCAGAACTATTATAGAGATAGGTAGAAAGATTGGAATAGAGAGTGTGATGAAGACTAGAGAAGAAAGGATGACCACAAGAAGAAGGGAGACAAGTATGTTCCACCAAGCAGTCGTGATACTGAGTCAAGGATGGAAGCCATGTTGTCTAAGCTGATTAAGGGTTAAGAAATTTAGGAAACTTTCCGTAAGGAGATTAGCGCTGATATCTCAGGATTAACCCAAAAGGTTGAATCGTATGCTACTACGATAAAGCACATTGAACACCAGTTTAGGCAAATGTATAGTCTATTAAATCAGAGATAGTCTAGTACCCTTCTGAGAAACATAGTTCAGAATCCTAAAAATAATGGTCATTGTCAAGCTATCACCACTCAGATTGGTAAGTCTACTGTTGATCCCCCTTTTCCTACTATTGATGAGTTGAGGAATAATAGTGATATGGTAGATGAGACACTTGAATTAGAGTTAGAGAATGCAATATATTTTAATGCTAATAAAGAGAAAGATAAAGGTAAGGGAGAGGCCAATGAGCCTGTAGTGAAGCTAATTCGATGACCCCCCCTCCCCCCTCATATTTTTCTCAAAGGATAAAGCAAAATAAGGAAAAAGGTTATTATAAGAAGTTCATTTCCATGCTAAAAGAATTATGCTTGAACATTCCACTTCTTAATGCTTTGGAGAAGATGCCTGGGTAAGTGAGCTTTATGAAAAAATAGGTGACGAAGAAAATAGCGGTGAGTTTTGAGGATTTTGGTCAATTTCACTAATGTAGTGTAGTTACTTCTAAGTCTTTGGACTAAAAGAAAGGTGATCTCAAAACATTCATGATCCCATGCACCATTGGGAATCTAGGTTTGCCTGAGCATTGTGTGACTTAGGAGCCATCATTAATTTGATGCCGCTCGCTGTGTTCAAATAGTTGATCTTGATCCCTCCAGAATCAATGACTATGCGGTTGTTGATGGTAGACCATACAGTAAAGAAACATATGGGCATATCGTTCAATGTTTTGGTGAAAGTAGACAATTTTAATTTTTTCAGCTAAATTTGTCATTTGGGATTGTGAGGTTAACTTTGAGATGCTCATAAAATTGGAAGACCATTAATAGCCATGGATAGAGCGATGGTTGATATGGAGAATAGAGAGGTCATGTTCAGAGTCAATAATGAGTAAGTCATATTCAATGTCCGCCGAACTATGAAGCAACCAACTGACATGAGGATGGTGTTAATTATTCATTGTGTTGATGACCTAGGAGGTTATTCTTTTTTGTAACTTGATTAAATTTTAGTAATCAAGGTACCCACGTTATGTCGTAGCACTAAATAAAGCGCGGCATGAGAGGCAACCCATGGGCTTATTGGTAAAGTCTGAGTAACTAACTTAGTAGTGTCGTGCCACGATGTTAAATCAAGTGTTGGGTAATACTTTGATCAATTCAAAATATCCTAGGTAAGGGGACTGTACCTCCAAATCATGAAGGTCATAAGTCCCACGTGTGATAGGTAAGTTATGCATTCAATGTCAAAAAGAAATTTAAAGGATTTCTTGGGGATCTCTGAACTTTAACTTGCAAACATACTTATGATGTCATAAATACCACTTAGACCTTGTAAGTAGTGTAATTTGTGTTAGAAAAAGAAGTCCAGAGAGCAGGAAAAAGGCTGGAAAATTTTTGACCACCTATGATTTATAGGTGGTGCCGTAAGTGGACCAATTCTGGGCAAAGTTTTTTTAAATTCTAGGCCCACCCGAACCAAACCCAGCCTAAAACTTACCCCTTTACGCTATTCATATACCCTAACCCATTTCTAAAACCCTTTTAACCTCAAAAATTCAAATTCCCACTAAAATTCAAACTACCAAATTCCTCAAAACTTCAAAATAATGCAAGAATATTACTTTTTCTCGATACCAACTAGTTCAAATTGCATGTATTTTGCATCAAAGCTCAAGTTTCTTGATCTTTTTTAGGTTTTACTTCAGGTTTTTAAAACAAAATAGTTACTATTCTTGGATCCTAATAGAAGTATATTGTGCTAAACTTAACATAAGTGAGGATATTTCAATTGCATGAAAAATATGTATAAATAAACAAACATGTTTTTAGGAGCCTAGAATTGGCCTAAAAGCTTAAATTAGGGCATTGTTCTTTGATAAATATTCTATGATCATGCCCCAAACAATAGTTGAAGTTGAATAGGTAGAGGAATCCTAAGACTCTTGTATATCACATGTGTATTGAAAAGTTGATTTCGAATTTTACGTGAAAATGTTGGACATGCTTGGAATGATTATAATTTATAGAAAGGTAAAGTTTTGGAAAAATTCAAAGTTTCATAATTTTGAGTTCTTTAATTTCTGCAATCCCTTCCTATCTTTCGGTGGCTAACGCTTTGATTTTCCAATATATATAGTACCAAACACTTCCATAAAGAACGTAGGACCATCAAGGTTAAGGAACGAATCCCCTGAGTGCAGTAGCTCAGTGGAGGAGTACCCTATTTCCCCAACCAGAGTAGTCCTCCCATGGACTAAGGCTCAGAGACATGCTGCAGCTAGAATGATTATTAGAGCTACCTTGGATGTCCAGCTCATAGCACAGTCATTATAAGTAAGATGAGATACTTCTACTCGATCTAGGGCTCAAACAGAGGCAAACATACTAGTAACCAGGCTGAGGATGAAGTCAGCCAAGATTTCATCACCACACTCTCCCTAGTCCAAGAAGGAAGAGGATGATGATGATGATGAGGTAAAGTCTGAGCCACTTCTAGAGGTGGATACATTAACCCCAATTTGAGGAGGGGTCCCGAGATGCATCCATAGCCGCAAACCCTAAGCCATCATCTATAGTACCCATTCTGATGAGGGTACAACATAGAAATCCCATTAGGAGCCACCAACCCAAAAAAACTAGATTTTCAACCCTACTCATATCTCGGCAGAGCCTATTGATTCCCGAGGTAGTGTGTAAAGGGTATACAACTAATTTATGAGAGCAAATACTTTTTAGTAAGACAGGCCAACCCAAGAGGACTATATATAAGGAGAGATAGATTCAGTTATCTGGGTTGGCTGGGGCACAACTTGTAAAGGCTGCATTCGATCGGTATCAATTGGGGTGGATTACTATACCCTAGAGTTTATGTAGCTAGGCATTGGTTCATGAGTTCTATGCTTCCTATGCTGCTACAGTAGCATTAATCACAACTAAAGGCAGTAGAAAGGTAGAGAAGCGTAGAAAGAGTAGACGTAAGTAAAAAGGGTCATGGTAAATAAATCAATGGTGGCCATCTGCTGAGTATTGTTTAGACAAAATTATAAACCTCTTGTCTATACAACAGATTGTGGTCAACGATTGAGATTGGTGCATGAAAAATACTTCTTCCAAGATGCTAATTACAAGAGTGAGAAGAAAGGTTTGGATAGATGGATCTCCAGTTATATTTCATCTCTTGGTGTGGTTGATCCATGGGACGAGGGCAAGGTTTGATTAAGAAGGTGGAGCTGAATTTTGTAGAAAAGTTTTGGTGGCTAGTTATGTTGTATTATTTATGTCCAATTGCAGAGGACAACTTACTCAAATGGGATGGTGTAACACTAATTATGAGCATGATGGCTGGTTATGATATTGATTTTGTATCCATTATTAGATATAAACTTCATGAGAGGGCATTCAGTGATATAAAGACACTATCTTTTCCCTGCCTTGTATATTTATTGTGTGATACGGCCAACGTACTTGAGATTCCAGGAGTTGACCATAGGGTCAAGGAGATGGGTGTGTGCTAGACACATATGATCAAGGATTCATCAAACAAGGTCCTTTCCAATATATCCTGTGCACCTCTGACATTGATTTTATCCTAGTCTAAGGGCCTATCAATTTTTGCTGAGCTGAGAGATAGACAGGGTAAAAATACTAATGTAGATATGGATTTTGAGATAGAGGAGAAGAGAGAGGCCCCTGATATTAGCACTCAGTGTGAGAGTACCTCAACTATATCTACTTTAGTCCCATCTTCCACTTTAGAGCTATTTAGGACATCTTTAGTGCCCCCTCACCCCTCTACTACAACTGTTGCCATAGGGATGGTAGTTGTGTCATGGGAGTTCTTGCAGGTCTTAGTATAGAGTTAGCATGTTACTACCACCCGACTAGAGAATATTGAGGCTAAGGTGGCATCATTTTATAGGCAAATCCGGTCTTGGGTCCAGACGACAGAGGTAGCAACAACTATATTACAAGATACACATAAGGCTGGGATGTTAGAGTTCTGAGCTGAGGTGCATGCCCATATAGATGCTTTCGAGGGATGAGTGTTAGCCCGATTAAGTGATCTTGAGACACCCGATTTAGGTGAGATTAGGGAAGAGGTGGCCATACTACGGGCAGAGATACACTCTCTTACTAAGAGCAATATTCAATCCATCTCTCTAGTTATACCTCCAGTTTTTCAACCAACACCTCTACTTGGACCTATATGTTTTGACATGTTCACAGATAATGAGAAGACAACCCTTATAGTTGGGACAAAGAGAGGTAGAAATGAGGTTCTACAGGATCCTGAGTTTTCATTTGATTAGACCCTGAAATGGGCCACACATAATTTGAGGGAGACTGCCTTTGTTGATACGTAGAGCCATGCTAAGCTATCTGTAGTTGCATTCTCTAGTAGTGCACTACCTCCACCATTACCTCCTGCAGTTAAGATACTCCCAAACAGGGATGAGTATGAACTGGATGCCTAGTGTGTCCCAAGTATGTCCTCATTCCATTATTTTCCACTAGATTCATACACTGGGGATAGTGCATAGTCTTTTAGTTGGGGGTAGGGTATACCATAGCCAACGCAGGTTTTTGTTGCCTTCTTTTTTTCCTGTCGGCCGTCGTATTATTGTAGAACTGACATGTCTAGGTTAAATCTTTTATCGTATTATGTTTTATTTGTATTGTGTGCATTTTTATGAAATTAGGTGATTTTTGAGTATCTAGGTGTCACGACCTGAGGCTACTCCCTAGTCGTGACAATGGTGCTTACGATCACAAGTGACCACAAGCTAACCCATAAGTTAGTACTTGCTGTGAGCACTAAATAATATACTAATAAATAACATGTGTAGAAAAAACTGAGTAAAACCATAAGGTTCAAATACTAAATGTCACGCCTCAAATCCTATTAGGGTGGACAGGCACCCGTAGTCGTGAAGGCCCGAGAGAACCAATTCATAACCTTGTAATTCTCATGCATGTAACTATTACAACCAAAGGTTCTGACAAATCTGATGTAATGCATCAATGAGATTAACTATATACGCAAGCACAAAATTATATATACAAGACTTGGCCGTTGGGGCCACAATGGTTATAAGACAAGACACTACCATGTTTAACTTTACATTAGTCTACAAAGCCTTTACAAGATACATAGACTTAGTTTGGGTCCGAAAAAAACCCCCACCCTAGTCTTGAATACTGCACAATACTAAAATATTTGGAACAGACATGGAAAGCCCCGAATTAACCTGGAGCTCACCAATAGTCACCGAATAGCCTGTGCTTCAACTAGCAAGGTGTATTAGCAGAAGCACCTGTGCCTACAGTATCAAATACAGGTCCCCCGTAAGGGATGTCATACAAAAATATGTTTTGAATAGGTAAGGAAGAAGGAAACAACACATGATACAAGAGCTCAATAGAAATTAGATATAAGGGTATAGGTAGTACTAGTAGACAACCTTTATATATAATCATGGGACTACGTACATTACATTCTTTTCTTTATTTTTACCTTTTTTGCATCATAATTTTTGTAAGCCATATAATGCAAATGACCAACTGATCAGTGTTAAATAGATAAATCGAGATCGGACCATGCTAGGCTTACGCCCCTTAGCTGCCACCCACATATGAACATTGGTATTGACCCATGCTAGGCTTTTTCCCCTGAGCTGCAACCCACAAATAAAGGTATCGAGATCATTCTATGCTAGGCTTATGCCCTGAGTTTCCACTCATTTTACAGATTGCGTTACTTAGTTTATTTAACCTTTCAGATTGTTACTTTGGTAGTTATAATATTATGGTACCCTACAATAATAGTCTACCAATAAGTGACACGTAAATGGGCACTTAATGCAACCACAATGAGGTAGGGAGCTATTGGCACACAAATGAAGTGTTTAGGAGTTGAAAATAACACATGGGTCTTATTTGAGTTAACGGAGAACTCCCGAAATTTTTTATGGAAAATAGACGTGCAGGCTTACTAATAAGCATATATTGATGTGTTTTAATACATTAGGAGTGGGAACAAGGTCATTGGATACATGGTATATAATACGCTGCTATTATGTATCACTTGTTATTGAATAACCTTGGAAGCTTACTTGATGGAACAAATGTCTGATTTCATGCCAAAGAGTGCAAACTAGAGTATGCCTTACATACCTGGTCGTACAAATCCAATACTAACCCAACTTGAATTCCAAAATTTTGGATTGCTTATCTACAATAAAACATAGGGTAAACTAATATTAGCAACCAACCAACACATTCTGGCTACTTAACTTCACCAAAATAGTAACCAAGCAGTAAGCCCTTAATCTATCAATCAAAGGTGTTATTTTTAACCCTTTTCTCCTCCAATTACACGGACATACCATACATATTCTTATAAGATTCACATCAACCACATTTACTTTATTACACCCTCTAAACAATACACAAAACAAATTGGGCAGTAATTATATGCAATAATTCATTTGGTGGTGTACTGCTAGACCCTTCTTCAATATTTCAATTCAAACTAGTCACACCTTTCTCCAATATAAACCTGGTATCCCATAACATGTACATACAAAACAGTCCACAAAACAGCCTCAAATCTCTCTTATTGTAGAAATCAATTATTGATCTTATCATCTCTTGAGTTCTCAATAACAACACATCCATAATTCCTTACCAAATTCATATATAATAAGAACAAAATAGGAAGTCACCTTACCTCAATTTTTCAAATTATACTTTAAATTTGAACTCCTCAAGAACTTCAACTTTCACTTTCCGTCACACTTTAAACCAAAGAAGAAAAGAGATCTCTTAATAACAAAGAAAAAGTGAGAAGTTTATATTCTACCATGGAATTAAAACTAATCATGAATAGCATGTTTTCCCAATCTTCCATGAGATAATTAAGATAAACCATAAGTGTTTTTACTTACCTAGTCTTGTAAAGGTTAGGATTTCTCCAAGAACCCTACAAAGAAAAATAGGGTTGCTCCTTGTTGTTTTAGAGAAAGTGGTGAGAATTGGCGAAATATAATCTTTTTTGTGACTTAAGAATAAGGGAAAATGACTAGCAACTTGTTCTTAAAAAGGACCTATTTTGGCCACCTCCTTAGCTGCATTTTGGACCTTAAAATTGGTCAAATTGGTCCAAGTAGGTGATGCACCTACTTAAAGAGATTAAGATGCTCAAAAGGGTCAAAATAGGTGATGCACCTACTTGCTTAATTTCCTAATTGAATTCAATTACATTTGATCCTTGGTAGATTTATTTACTGGGCCATTTCTCTATTTTCCTTCCTCTTTTATTCAATTTGGGCCTAAATGAGTACATTAGTATAGGCCCAAATCTGGTCTATAGCCATGGGTCCATTAATTTGGTCCAAATGGCTTAAGTAGGTGACTCACTTACTAGCTTAATTAAATCAAGCAAGCACCTCGATATTTTATTCTATTTTTAGCTCTTGATCCTTTTAATCTAACTTACAACCTGTACACCCTTGGTCACTTTAAACTTTGGATTCAAATACCGGCTTATGATTCCAAGTTAAATGGGTGTATCAATGTTTACTTGATCACACCATATTAGAATATATGTGCAGCATCTATAATTCCATCTACACCTTAAATACTCTCATAAAAAATCTCATCTGTTACCTATACCACAAGGCTATACCAAGTTCCATAAAATTAGAACAAGTACAAGCAAAATACGGGATATTACACTAAAAGTACGATTTAAATTATAGGTATGAACATTTGATGACATCTCAAAAGAATGATCAAACAACTAAACTGATAAACTGACTAACTGTCTGAATCACTAAAAATATCTAAAAGCCTCTAAACTGACTGAAGAGTTGATGTGACAGGCCCTAACTAACTCCAAGTTGAACTAACTGAAATGAAATGTGGAAATATTGAAATAACACATTAGGTCCTTGACATATAAGGACTCACCCCAACTACTGTTGCTAATAAGCTGAACTATCTAAGCACGGTTAGAAAACTGAGAATCTAAACCTATGAAATAAGACATCATAGCATGAAGATAAGTATGCGATTAATACTTTGAATGTACTGGTATATGAGATATGGTTAGTCAGAAATACATACTTTTATGTGCATGAAATAATCATTGGCTGAATAGCATGAGATAACCAATACATAAATGTGTGTAGGCTGTAAAATCTGAGAATGCATGACCAAGCATATAAATTGAAATTGAAATAGTTTGTAACCTAAAATATTGAAATTTTGTGACTGAATAACTATGGAACTGTATTCTAGGTCAAAAAAACCTGAACTAAATTTTGTATTGTATAATGAGCTGAGACTGTGGGAGCTATCATTTAACTGACATGCCCCAATTGGAGCTAAGTGGGTTTTAACCTATAACCCCAGTTTGAAGGGTGTCAGTACCGTGCCACGGCTACTAATAATGGTTGTGTATCTACTAAACTAATGTCCTAAAGGATTAATGAGTCACCCTCCTGTGGCAGGTGCTCTAATGATATATGTGTTACCTTCAACTGGCAGGTAGACACTTTATCAACCCTCAATTAGCAGGTTGATATCTCTAACCTAAGCTGGGTAGTAGCTCTGGAACTAAGGGACTACTACTAAAGGTCACACCTTCTACTGGCAAGTGATCCCTCATCCCTTAGTTTGCTTGGTGCTAAATCCTGCTCCCAATTGAATGACACAGATTACTAGACTGAAATACGATTAACTGAACACATAACTGATCATAAATAATTGATTGCCTGGTAATGCTCATGGTATATCTAAATTCATTCTGAAGATACTAAAATTATGTAAACAAATAGGTATCAGGTGTTCATAACCAACGAACACTAAATAAAATAACAATAAGGACATAGGAAACTTTAAAACCATAATGAAGGATCATTGCTCAAAACCCAACATTTAGATATTTTATCAAACATATGGGAGTCATGAATTTAAGCATAGGAATGGGTAGAGCATATGGTTGAACACGTAGTTACAATACTAAAACAATGAATTAGGGATTTAACATGAGGGTTCAATACTCAAATCATATAAGGGCTCATTCCATCAAAAAAAAATTACAACATAACTTGTAATAAAAATCAATAAAAACTTCATAGGGTAAATTCATCATGAATATTTAAGAACTCATAATTTTATATCAAAAGAGGATTCTTGGAATGCATAGGTGAAAAGGGCCAATGGATGAACATCACACATACCTTAAATCCTTAAGCTTGAAAGAGAAGCAATGATGCTTTTCTTGAAAGTTCTTGGATTTGGGAACTTGATTTCTTTGTTTTTTTGTAGAGAAAAGAATGAAATTAATGAACTTGGGGAATGATTAGGGTTTTTTTGAGAAGAGAATTGGAAAAAATGGGCATATAATTCCATAACAAACATTATAATTCTTATTTTTATAAGTTGGATTGAGGGGAAAAGACAAAATTGCCTCTCAGATAATTAAATTTGAAACTACAATGTGGATTAAAGGTCACCGCAACACGATGAAGGGCTCATTGCTATACCTACAGTGACACGCCACTATCGCGGTGAGGTTTTAGAATTGAAATCCAAATACGACCCAATCCTCATCAGAAAAATAAAAAAAATTCTTCAAGACATGCTCCTTACACCCCTTAACATGAATTAACTCAAAAATATGTCTCAGGGTCGAGAAGACCCATTTAGAAATACTCAAAGTGAAGAGGAAAAAAATATGACTAAGTCCCCAACACTTGGTAAAATTTTCAGGCTTTAAGCCTCTTATACATACAACTAGGAACTGAACTAAGCTAAGAAAAGTATGGGGTATTATAATATCTCCCCCTTGGGAAAAATTTTTATCAAATAAGACTGATTAAGCTAAGAATACTAGGGAAACTGAGATCATATACTGGACATGCTAATTGAAAATATGATTACATGGCTGAGTCTGAAACATCATATATGAACTGAAATAATTCGTGAATACATGAAAAGACATAAGAGTAGTTATATAGATGGGACTGAGAATGGAAAAGAGTCAATCTAAGAAGAACTATTATGTTAAGCTAAGTCTGAGTTCGCAGAGAAAAGGTAAGGGAACTTGGTACATATATCTACTTCTGCTTCCCAAGTGGCTCCCTCAATAGACTGATGCTGCCAAAGAACTTTGACCAAGAGAACTTTTTAGTTACTTAGTCTACGATCTGACAATCAAGGATCTTGACTGGGATTTCTTCATAAGAAAGGGTAACCTGAACATTTTTTCTTTCTAAAAGAGCTACATTAGCTAGGTCACTAATACACTTCTTTAATAAGGAAACATAGAACACTGGATGCACTGATGCCAAATCTGCAGGCAACTTAAGCTCATAAGCTACCTTCCCAAAATGACTCAAGATTTGATAAGGGCCAACATATTAGGGACTAATTTTTCCCTTCTTTCTGAATCTCTTAACTCTCCTCATGGAAGAGATTTTTAAATATATCGAATCCCCAATATCAAACACAAGATCTCTCCTACGCATATATGTATGGAATTTCTACCGACTTTAGGCTATCTTATGCCTCTTCATAATCAGATGAACCTTTTTCATTATATCAAACACTGAATTTGGTCCTATCAAAGCAGACTCACCTTCTTGAAAGCAACCAATAGGAGATCTACATCTCCTCCTATAGAGAGCCTCAAATGAAGCCATCTAAATACTTGAGTGATAATTGTTATTGTAGGCAAACTCGATCAATGGTGAGTGATCACCACAACCACCTTTAAAGTAAAGAACACACGCCCTCAGCATATCTTCTAGTGTCTGAATGGTCCTCTCTGCCTGACCATCTCTCTGAGGATGAAAAGTTATACTGAGATGAACATGGATACCAAGGCCCTTTTAAAAAGCATTCCAAAGTTAGAGGTAGACTGAGTACCTCTATATGGAATAACAGAAAATAGGTTTCTATGAAACCTTATCAACTCTCTAATATAGTGCTTGGCGTAGTCCTCAGCTAAATAAGAAGTATGAACTGGCAAGCAATGGGTTGATTTGGTCATTCTGTCAATAATAACCCATATCAAATCCTGCTAACAATATGTACAAGGCAAACCCATTACAAAATCCATGTTTACCTCTTCACACTTCCAAGTAGGAATGCTGAACTCCCATATTGTACCACTAGGCCTCTGGTGTTCAACTTTAACCAGCTGAAAATTGGAACATTTATCTACGAAATTTGTAATACCCTTTTTCATACCACTCTATTATAGATTTCCCACAAATCCCCGGTATATCTTATTGGCTCTTGGGTGAATAGAATAACATGCATCATACACTTTTACAAGGATTCACTATCTCAAATTATCTACACTCGATACACACAACCTACCCTAACATCGTAACATACCATCTCCCTCTTGGAAGAAAGCTTATACCTTATGATCTCTAATAGATTCCTTTAACTTAACAAAACAAGAAACTTTATCTTGAGTTTCTTTCACTTCGGTAACCAAAGTAGACTCCAAACTATTCTGAACCCAACCACCACCTCCAGTTGAATCAACCAACCAAACACCTAATCTAGAAAGTTGATGAACCTCATTAACTAACTTTATAGTATCATCCTTGAGCAACAATACCCATAAACAATCTACTAAAGGTGTCTTCTACTGTATTGGCCTTTCTCGGATGATGCAACACACTCATTTCATAATCTTTCAACAACTCTAACTAACTTCTCTGACAAAGATTTAAATCTTTCAAGGCAAAAACAACATCTGCTAACTTCTCAAGATGATGGGTAGGGTAATTCTTCTTATGGGTCTTAAGATGTCTAGAGTCATAGACTATGACCTTACCTCTCTGCATCAATACACAATCAAGACCAGTTCTAAAAGTATCACCATAAACAACAAACCTATTTGAACCATCTGGAAAAGTCAAGACTGGGTTTAAGTGAGTTGAGTCTTCAACTCCTAAAAACTTTTTTCACAAGAATCTAACCACTGAAACTTGAATTTATTTTGAGTCAATCCAGACATGAGGGATGAAATAGAAGAAAACCCTTCAATAAACCATCTATAATAGCCCGCCAAACCTGTAAAACTCCTAATATCTGATGCAAAGATGGTTCTGGGCAAGTTTCTCTCTGCTTTGATCTTTTGAGGGTCAACTCTAATGCCATCAATGAAAGTAATATGGATAATAAAAGCTATTAATATTATCCAAAATTGCACTTACTAAATTTGGTGAAGGCTCTAAGAGTCTACAATACAATTCTGAGATGGTCGGTGTGATTATTTTCATTATGAGAGTAGACGATAATATCATCAATGAAGACTATGATAAACATGTCCAAGTACTTCTTGAACACTCGGGTCATCAAGTCCATGAAAGTTGCTCGAGCATTTGTTAATCCAAAAGTCATAACTAGGAATTTGAAGTGACTATACCGAGTTCTAATATATATTTTCAGATTGTCACATTCTCTGAATCTGGGCTGATGATAGCCAAATTTGAGGTCTATCTTAGAGAAATAACCAGAACCCTAAAGTTAGTCGAATAAGACATCAATCCAGGGGAATGGGTACTTATTTTTAATTGTGACTTTGTTCAAGTAATGATAATCGATGGAAATTCTGAGAGAACCATCTTTCTTACACATGAAAAGGATTGGAGCACCACATTGGGAAATACTGGTCCTGATGAATCCCTTATCTATGATATCTTTCAATTATTCTTTTAACTCCTTAAGCTCAGTTGAAGCCATTCTATAGGTGGAATAGAGATAGGCTAGGTATATGGAAGAAGGTTTATTCCGAAGTCAATTTCCCTTTCAGGAGGACTCCAAGAAGATCTTTAGGGAATACATTTGGAAATTTCCTTACTACTGAAACTGACTCAAGACTTGGGTCTCAAAACTAGAGTCTTTGACTCAAACAAGATGGTACATACAACCATTAGATATTATTTTTATTGCCTTAAGATATGACACAAATTGCCCCTTAAATATTGAAGTACTATCCCTCTATTAAATAACTAGTCATTAGTGAACTAGAACCGAACGACTCTATATCTGCAATCAACTGAGGTATAACTTGAGTGGAGCCAATCTATACCAAGAATGATGTTAAAATCAATCATCTCTAACTCCATAAGGTCAACTGAGGTAAATTTTTAGGATATTATGATCGAATAGTTCCTGTATACATTCCTAGCTATCATAGAGATACCTATTGGAGTAGACACTAAGAAGGGTTCTACTAAAGATTCAGGACAAATATTAAAACTATTTGCTCTATGATGGGTCACAAAAGAAAGTGAAGCTTAAGGACCTAACAAAGCATAAACATGAAAGACCTATAACGTATCCATAACCATATTAGAAGAGCTTTACTGATCATGACGGGACTGGAGTGCATACAATATATTCTGGCACTACTTACTGGCAGTACTGGATATGGCACCCTGTTGAGTTGGGCTATTGGATGGGACTGAAAGACGATTCGACTTACCCTGTTGACCACTCTTTAGGCAATCCCTAACTCTGTGGCTTGGGTTGACACACCCAAAGCACGTATCACTACCAGATCTACACACACCCTGATGATTCCATCCTTATTTTTAGCATAAAGGATTAGTACAATGACTATTCATACTACCCTAGGATTTGTAGCTTGGTGCTCTATCCCGATTGTCATTCTAGAACTTTGGCACTGGAACACTAGATGAAGATTAAGCTGGGGATGAAAACTTCTAAGGGAACTGAGAACGGTTACCACCCTCTGACTTAGGCTAAGAAAAATAAAAGCTACCTATTCTAGCCCTCTTATTCTCTCTCCCTCCTTAAGCTTTTATTCTTCAATCTGTTAAGCATAGACCATAAACTTAGATATATCCATCTTTTTAATCAACATAGCAAATCTACATTCCTTGACCACACTATCAGATATACCAGACACGAACTTACTTATTTTAGACCTATTATTAGCCACAATCAAAGGAGCATACCTCGCTAATTGAGTAAACTTAAGTGAGTATTCCTTCACACTCATATTACCCTATTTTAAATTAATAAAATCTAGTACCTTAGCTTCCCTTAAATTTAAAGGAAATAATTTATCTAAAAAGGATTTGGTAAACTCCTCCCACTCTACAGGCCCTACATCTATACCCTTATCCTTCTTCTACTTCTTTTACCACATAAGAGCAATATCCTGCAACTAATATGTAGCCAACTCTATACAATCACTTGGGGTGATAACCATGATATTAGTCACCTTCTAAAATATATCAAGAATCTCCTGCTGATCCTTCTCAGACTTGGATCCCAAAAATAAAGGGGGATTCATTTGGGTGAAGTCCCATATGCTAGATGCAGCTTTATTTGCCACTGAATTAGCTGGGGAACAACCTACTGATTATTCCAAGAAGCTACTGAGTGAGCTAAGGTAGTGAATGTAACTCTAAACTTAGCATGAGAGATGTGCTTATTTAGGGGATCTTCCTGAACAGACAGAACTGAGGGCTAATTCCCATTCCTTCTTCCATTATTCATTTTGGGAGGTATTTTATGTAATAGAATAAAGGATGGATTAGAAAAAGAGTTTAAATAGAGCTCATGCTTACTTGCATGACATAAATACTGAAAGAAGAGAAACTTTTCCTAAAATATCATGTAGCCACTTGTCAATAAGTATGGTGCACTTCACACCCATGCAGAAGATTCTAATCAATATGGTTTTAAGTCTCCCTAAAATAATGTAAAACCCTAGGCTTTGATACCAAATTTTTTCATAAATAAAGGATACCCCTTAGTCATGACAACAGTGTTTATGGTCTCAAGTGACCATAAGCTAACCTATAACTGGTACCTGATGTAAGCACTGAATAATATACTAATAATGAATATATGTAAAAACAACTGTGTAAAGACATAAGGTTCAAATACTAAAAGTATGATTTAAATAATAAGTTTGAACGTCTAATGGCATACTAAAAAGAATAATAAAACTGAACTAACTAAAATGAAATATGAAATTATTGAAATAACAATATAGGTCCGTAATATATAAGGACTCACCACAACTATTGCTGCTGATAAGCTGAACTATCTAAGAGCGGTCAGGAAACTGAGTGTCCAAATCTATGATATAAGACATTATAGTGCAAAAAAAAGTAAGAATTCAGTACTTTGAATGTACTGGTATATGAGATGAGGTTAGGCTGAAATAAAATAGGTTCATGCACATGAAATAATGACTAAATGAATAGCACTAGATAACAAATACATAAATACATAAAAGATGTAAAATCTGAGAATGCATGACTAAGAATATAACATGATACTGAAATATTCTATAAACTAAAATACTGAAATATTGTGACTTAATAACTGATGAATTGTATGCAATGGTAAAGCTATCCAAAACTGAATTATGTACTGAATACTAAACTGAGACCGTGGGAAGTATCATCTAACTGACAAGCCTAATTTGATCTAAGTGAGGTCTAACCTATAACCTTAGTTAAAAGAGTGATAGGACCATTCCACTAGTACTGATAATGGTTATGTAGATCCACTAAACTAATTTCCTAAAGGACTAATGAGTCATAATCATCTGGAAGGTGCTCTAATAAGATTTGAATTGCCCTCAAATAAAAGATAGACACTTTATCAAACTTCATCTGGCAGGTTGATATCTCTAACCTACGTGGTGTATGTAGTTCTGGATCTAAGGGAGTGCTACTAAATGTCACACCCTCTACTGGCAGGTGAGCCCCCAATCCTGAGTTCTCTCGGTGTTAAATCCTACTCCCAACTGAATGACACTGATTACTTGACTGAGCAAATAACTTATCAAAAATAACTGACTAAATAGCATACTTATGGTATATCTGAATTTATTCTGAAGATACTAAAATTATTTAAACAAATTGGTATCGAGTGCTCATAACCCACCATCAATGAATAAAATAACAATAATGACAAATGAAGCTTTAAAACAATAATAAAAGATTATTTCAAAAAATCCAATATTTTGACATTGCATCAAACATATGTGAGTCATAAATTTAAGTATGGGAATGGGTAAAATATGTGATTGAACACATAGTTACAATACTAAAACCATAAATTAGGGATTTAACATGAGGGTTCAATACTCAAATCATATAAGGGCTCATTCAATGGAAAAACACTTGTAGCATAACTTGTAATCAAAATCATTAACAACTTCTAGGGGATAATTCATCATAGACAAGTAAAAACTCATAATTTGATATCAAAAGGGGATTCTTGGACTCCATGGGTGAAAAGGGGCCATGGATAATCATCACACATACCTTAAATCCTTAAGATTGAAAGAGAAACACAATCTTGATGCTTTTCTTGAAAGTTCATGGATTTGGGAACTTGATTTCTTGGTTTTCTGTAATAGAAATAAATGAAAATGATGAACTTGGGAATGATTAGGGTTTCTTTAAGAAGAGAATTAGAAAAAATGGGCATATAATGCCCTAATCAATTCTTAATTCATGTTTTTATGAATTTGATTGAGTGGTTAGATAATTAAATTTACAATTTGAACACGGATTAAAGGTTCACCATGATGCGATGAAGGGCTCATTGCTATACCCACCGTGACATGCCGCCATTATAGTGAGGTTCTAGAATCAAAATCCAAACACGACCAAATCCTCTTCAGAATATCCAAAACTTCCTTGAGACATATTCCTACACCCCTGAACATGAATTAACTAAAAAACCTGCGTATCGGGGTTGGGAAGACCCATTTAACAGTCCTCAAAGTTAAGAGGCCAAAAATAAGACTAAGTCCCCAGTTCTTAGTGAAATTTTCAGGATTTAAGCCTCTTAAACATATAATTAGGAGATTTTTTTGTTGATTTTTGAGGAAAATGATACCCTTCTAAAATTTTGTTTTTGAACTATATGTTATGTATATATGTGTTACCATTGTGAATCTTGTTATGACATTAGGATTAGGGAAATGATAATCTATAACACCTTGAGCCTGGTGCTCAAAATGCTACATGGTGCTCATGACCCTGAAGGACCACAAGCTTAACCATGACTGATATCTGTACCTGTAACTACATAATAAGATATAATAATACAGAAACATGCACTGAAAGGCCATAAGGTTCAATACTAAATATGATATAAATGATATAACATCTGTATGGGGTAATAAAATACTAAAAACAAAATTAAACATACTGAAGTCTGAAATATGATAGTCTAAAATTTTTTTAACTAACTGAACTATCTAAGTAAGGAGTTGATGGACATGTACCCAACTAACTCTAACTAATAAATAGATTAATGAGTTAATAGGGAAATAATTATGTCCTCAAAAAATGAGGACTCACTTCTAACTCTATCTGCGAATATCTGGAATCTACTGTTACTCTGGAGCTCCTGTCTCTGAACCTATGGTATAAGACAACATAGCACAAATACGTTAGTACTTTGAATGTACTGGTATACAAGTGAGGTAGGATGAATGCATGGGGTTCATATGCATGAGCAATAATAATAACTGACTAACTGTTATGAGCATGAGAAACATGCATGAGACATAACAACTGACTCTAATACTGTGATAACATGATTACTGAATCTGAATATAACTGATAACATAAGTGACTGTATCTGATAGTTCTGAATCTGATGGAACTGAGTTCCATATTGTATTTGAGTTGAATGTATCTGATAGTCCTACAATTTGAAGAACTTTCTAAGTTCTATTACTTAGACTGATTGACTATATCTGATAGTCCTAATTCTGTAACATGAAACTATGGGAAGTAGTTATCTAACTAATATGCCCTTGATATGCCATTATGGCTGAGTTGGGGTCCAATCTGTAACCCTAATTAGAAGGGTGTCAATACCGCACCACTAGTAAGGACAAGCTGTGGGCGACCCTCATCTAATAGTGTCCCCTATATGAGAATGGTAAGACCCTTATCTAACAGTGCTTGTCCCCCTCATCAACCCTTATTAGGCAGTGTTGATGTCTAAACCTATGTTGGCTATATAGTTATGGAATGCAAGGATGACTTCTAACAATCACACCCTCATCTGATAGTGTGTGTTCTCATCCTAGAGTTTACTCGGTGCTAATTCCTACTCCCATCTGAATAGACTTTGAACATGATTTACTGAACTTAATATGGGCTAAAATACTAAATTCCATTGACTGACGAAATACTACTGATATCTGACAACTGATTAAGTTCATGAGATCACGGAGATTTCCTGAGTCATAGGACTATCTGAAGTCTGAGGATTCATAGCTTGACTGAGAGTAATATGAAAACATGACATTGGCTCTAAGTTCACAACTAATGTTTCAGGTACAAGTACCCCCATGACTCGATGGAAGGATACTGACCAAGCATAACTTACTTTAACACATAACTAGCACCATAGTCCATACCACATTTATAGAAGCATTTTATCAAATGTGTGATAGGCATAAACTTGTACATACATGGGGATTTCTTGGTATCATGCTATTTAGGCACTTTTTCTTCATTTAGGCATTTAATCAAACAGATTGTAGGCATAATACA
>JAPEIP010000209.1:56473-82874 GCA_026120095.1 Capsicum chinense
ATGAAACTATGGGAAGTAGTTATCTAACTAATATGCCCTTGATATGCCATTATGGCTGAGTTGGGGTCCAATCTGTAACCCTAATTAGAAGGGTGTCAATACCGCACCACTAGTAAGGACAAGCTGTGGGCGACCCTCATCTAATAGTGTCCCCTATATGAGAATGGTAAGACCCTTATCTAACAGTGCTTGTCCCCCTCATCAACCCTTATTAGGCAGTGTTGATGTCTAAACCTATGTTGGCTATATAGTTATGGAATGCAAGGATGACTTCTAACAATCACACCCTCATCTGATAGTGTGTGTTCTCATCCTAGAGTTTACTCGGTGCTAATTCCTACTCCCATCTGAATAGACTTTGAACATGATTTACTGAACTTAATATGGGCTAAAATACTAAATTCCATTGACTGACGAAATACTACTGATATCTGACAACTGATTAAGTTCATGAGATCACGGAGATTTCCTGAGTCATAGGACTATCTGAAGTCTGAGGATTCATAGCTTGACTGAGAGTAATATGAAAACATGACATTGGCTCTAAGTTCACAACTAATGTTTCAGGTACAAGTACCCCCATGACTCGATGGAAGGATACTGACCAAGCATAACTTACTTTAACACATAACTAGCACCATAGTCCATACCACATTTATAGAAGCATTTTATCAAATGTGTGATAGGCATAAACTTGTACATACATGGGGATTTCTTGGTATCATGCTATTTAGGCACTTTTTCTTCATTTAGGCATTTAATCAAACAGATTGTAGGCATAATACATGTAAACATCATTGTACAATAAATAAACATTATGGTTCAATTCTAATTTTATCATTCAAGGGTTTAGTCATAGGTTTGCATAAAGCTATATCTACAATAATTTAACCCACATAGAATTTATCACCCAACATGGAGTAGAATTTAATTTCGCATTATCCATATGAACAAGAGCATCCCAATCATGGAATTCATAAGAAACTCCATAATCTTGAACTTAGAAAAAGGGATTCTTGGGCTTCATGTATGACAGGAGTCCATGAATGAACATAATGCATACCTTAGTTTGTGATTTTGTGAGGATTGATAGTGAAGCCTTCTTGAATTCGAATCCCCAATAGAAACCCTAGCTTGTTCTTGAGAGAAACTTAAGAGAAACTAGGACATTTTGGGTGAATAATAGCTAAATCACGTGTTTTTGGGTTTAAATAATGGTATAAAATTGACCCTTTTAACCGTTGGATGCATATTTTACAATTGTAAAAATTTCCCGAAATAGACCTTTAGAATGATGTGGCGCTATCGCACCGTGTCACTAGATTTTGACAATTAGAAAATTGAGGGATGGTGTGATGAGGGGTCATCACGTTGCCACGTCCTTTGTGACCTGGAACTTTGGTGCGATGCGAGGGAAATCATGCTGAGACACTAAAAAATAGATAATTCTAAATTCAGGACTTGGCATGATGCACAATAATTGTGGGCCAGTACTTGAATTTGGAAAATGCCATTTCCTCTTATGGCGCGGTGCGCCACTGACTAATATGGCACTATTTTATGATGGGAACTTGAATAGTCGTAACTTCTGACTTGGTTATTAGATTTGGAGAAATCTTATATTGATGGAAAGATTATTCAATTTACCACATGACAAAAAGTGAAAATTTTAAAATTCCTCATGGAATAACCATAATTCAATTTAAAAGCTAATAGTAGACATTCTTGTAATGAAATTAGCTAGGAAAAAGTACGGGGTATTACAATATCTCCCCCTTGAGAACATTCTTACTCGAATGAGGCTGACTGAGAGGGGAATAAAGACAACTGACGTACATACTGAACATGAATAACTGGAACATAATCTTATAACTGACGTGACTGACAAGTTGAACATATAAAACTAAACATGCATATTTGATGCATGTATAATTTGAATGCATGACAGAGTGTTCTAAAGAACTATGTTTTTCACAACGAGAATGCATGTCTGATGCATGATTACATGATTGAACAAACACATGAGTGCATAACTGAATGTGTAATTATACTTGATACCAAGTTTATAATGGGAACATGAGTATGAAACTGTATACTAAGTTTTTGATGAACACTGAACATGAAACTCTATAAGATTAAGGTGAAATGTTACCTTGAGCTTGATATGAGTTGGTGAAGAAGAGGTGAGGATACTTGGTAAGCATGTCTGCCTCTGCTTCCCAAGTCGCTCTCTCGACGTACTAATTTAGTCAAAGAACCTTAATCTACGAGTTTGATAGTTTAAGATTTTGACTAGAATCTATACATAAGAAAGAGTGTTCTGAACATCAATGCTCTGAATAGGGACTAAAATAAATGGGTCACCTATGCTCTTCTTGAGGAAAGAGACATGAAAGACTGGATGAACTGAGGCTAGATCTGAAGGCACTTCAAGGTCATAGGCTACTTTGCCAAAGAGGCTAAGAATCTTGAAGGGACCAACATATCAGGGACTAAGCTTTCGCTTCCTGCCCAATCTCTTAACTCTTATAGGAGAGATTTTTAGATAGATATGATCACTAATCTCAAACTCGAAATCTTTTCTATGAATATCTGCATAAGAGTTCTGTCGTCTCTGAGCATCCCAGAGTTTTTCTCTAATGAACTGGACTTTTTCTAAGGCATCGAATACCAAGTCAGGACCTATGACTAAGGCCTCACTAACTTCAAACCAACCAATTAGAGATTTACATCGCCTACCATAAACATCTTTAAATGGAGCCATCTGAATACTGGAATGATAGTTCTTGTTGTATAAAAACTCAATCAAAGGTAAGTGGTCATCCTAACTTCCCTTGAAATTGATTGCACATGCCCTTAGCATTATTCTAATATCTGAATGGTCCTTTATGCTTGACCATCTGTTTGAGGATGAAAGGTTGTACTAAGATGAACTTAGGTACCAAAACCTTTTTGGAATGCTCTCCAAAAATAAGAGGTAAAATGGGTACCTCTATCTGAGATAATGGACAATGGAACACCGTGCAATCTGACCAACTCCTTGATGTAGAGTTTGGTGTAATCCTAGGCTAAATAAGAGGTATAAACTAAAAGGAAATGAGCTGATTTGTTCATTCTATCTACAATGACCCAGACTGAGTCATGCTGATGACGAGTTTGAGGCAAACCCATCATGAAGTCCATGTTCACAAATTCTCACTTCCTACTCTCCTGCATGGATCCACTAGGATTTTGATACTCTATCTTAACCTGCTGACATACAGAGCACTTAACCATAAACTCTGTAATGTGTCTCTTCATCTCACTCCACTAATAGATTTTAATAAGTCGTGGTACATCTTTGTGGCCCCTGGATGAATAGACTAGCTCACACCATGTGCTTCTATAAGAATTTGCTGCCTTAAGTCCTCAACATCTGGAACACAAAAACGACCCTGAAAACGAAGGACACCATCTCCTCCTTAGGAGAAAACCTCTACTTTATGATCCTGGACTGACTCTTTCAACTTAACAAGGCTGGGATCTCTATCTTTCTTTTCATTTACCTCAAAAACTAGAGATGATTCTGAGCTACTCTAAACCTATATATCACCTTCTTCTGTGTCGACTAAGAGAACGCCTAGTCTTGCAAGCTGATGGACTTCCTGAGCTAACTTCTTCTTAATGCCCTAAACATGAGAAACACTACCCATGGATAGTCTACTGAGAGTGTCGGATACTACATTGTCTTGCCCGGATGATAAAGCACACTCATGTCATAGTCTTTCAAGAGCTCTAACCACCTTCTCTAACGAAGATTGAGATCTTTTTGAGAAAATACATGCTAAAGAATTTTATGATCAGTGAACACATCTACATAAACACCGTATAGATAATGCCTCCAAATCTTCAAGGCAAAAACCATACTGCATGAGGACACAACCCAAACCTACTATGGATGCATCACAATACACTACAAAACCGTTTGGACCATCTGGAAGAGCTAATACTGGAGCTGAGGTGAGTCGAGTCTTCACCTCCTGCAAACTTTTCTTGCAAGGTTTAGTCATAGGTTTGTATGAATCTATATCTATAATAATTTAACCCACATAGTATTTATCACCCAACATGGATTTGAATTCAATTTCTTATTATCCACATGAAAAAGAACAACCCAATTATAAAATTCATAAGAAAATCCATAAACTTGAATTTAGAAAAAGGGATTCTTGGGCTTTATAGACAAAAGGAATCCATGAATGAATACTATGCATACCTTAGTTCGTGATTTCATGAGGATTGGCAGTGAAACCTTCTTGAATTTTAATCCCCAATAGAAACCCTAGTTTGGTTTTGAGTGAAACTTGAGAGAAATTAGTATATTTTGCATGAAGAATAGATAAATCATGTGTTATTGGGTTTAAATAAGGGTAGGAAATTGACCCTTTTAACCCTTTGATGCATCTTCTAAAATTGTAAAAAAAAATTGAACTGGAACTTTAGCGCGATGCGAAACTATCGCACCGTGTCACTAGATTTTGACAATTGGGAAATTGAGGGATGGCGCGATGCGGGGCCATCATGTTTCGACTTCCTTTGTGACCTGTAACTTTGGCGCGATGCAGGGAAATTTACGTTGAGACACTGGAAAATGGACAATTCTAAATTTAGGCCCTAACGCGATACACCATAATCGCGAACCCCTACTGGAATTTGCCAAATGCCATTTCCTCTTGTGGCGTGATGCGCCACTTACAAATATGACATTTTTTATATTGGGAACTTGAATAGTCATAACTCTTGACCCGGTTATCAAATTTGGAACAATCTTATATTGATGGAAAGCTTATTGAATTTGCCACTTGATATAAAGCAAAAATCTTGAAAATTCCTCATGGAATAACAATTATTCGATTTAGAAGCTAATACTAGACATTTTTGAGATGAAATTAGCGAGGAAAAAGTATGGGGTATTACATAATCATAGCTAAATTGTGCATAAATCGAATAGGTAGTAGGTTGTGATGTGACCCTATTCCATATGTGTGAGATTCTACTTAGTTCTCTTTGTTTGTTGAATCCAAAATATGTTCAGTTAATCTTGCCTAGGTTATAGGAGGGTCAGTTAGAAAAGATCATAGTCTGTTCTTTGAATAAGTCCATTTCTAGCCTAAATGAACTTCAATGTGTGAATAATTATCCTTTGATCCCTATTTTTGAGCATGTATAGCCTATTTTCCATGTTATGCCTTTCACCTTTTCATTTGTGTTATAATGAACCTATTTTTGACCTGGTCCTTCTTGGACATTGTGCACCTCAACTAATGAAAATTGCCAAATTTGAGGGTAGATATCATAAGGGTGTGTAATGTGAAGTGAGTATGAAGAAGGATAAATAAGAGAAGGATAGTAGGCTGGGTTAGTACAAAAACAAAAAGAAAATAAAATAAAAATTGTGAAAAAAGAGAAAAAGAAAGAATAAAAGAAATCACGCCCAACTTGAATGTGCAATAAAAGAATAAAAGGGTGGAATAAAAAATTAGTTGATATGTGGAACCCAAAGAAAGTATAGTGCCAAGGAGGCTTAGTCACTAGAAATGCCTCTATGTACCATACCAGCCCCCCAAGCCTACATTAAAAACCGAATATAGTCATATAATGATCCTAACCTGACTTTCTGAAATCAAAGGTAAAGAAAATAAGGGCAAATCTATGGTATTTGATGCACATTGGTGTAAATTCTCTTTTAAGTTTGAGTGTCTCTTGATATTCCTTGTATTAACACGAATGATTTCATATGAGTTAATGGGGCTTCTTTGTTGTGAGGGCACATGGATTGTATTGCTAGTTTCTTACTTGTTTGGGTAGTGTCTTATATATATGTGTGGTTATTTAGTGCTAATATAATGTCATATATTGATTATCTTGTGTAACATTTTTGTCTACATGTATGCCCATAGTTGGTTTTGAAGTGTTATAATTGGGGAAGGGTAATGTATTGAGTTTAAAGTTGATGATTAAAAGTCATAGATAGCTTTGGTTTCTCCTAGTTAAGCGTCATTGTTTTTTTTATGTTGTGTTGCCTAAGGAAATAAAAACGTACTAAGTTGAGTGTGTTGATGTTCTATGGTTTCATAGAACTTTCGATTCTTAAATTTATAAAAATATGCATGTTACTTAGGTATTTTGTTAGATATGATAAAGTTATAACGTGTTTTGTGTTATGTTTTGCAAGAAATAAGGTTTTGGAACTATTCTAAAGAAAAGCAGGGAAAATTGAAGTTTTGTATCACTAAAGTGGGCACCTAAGACCAGTATGTACTACCTATGGTTTATAAGTGCCAAATTATGTGTCAAAAGAGCTGAGAAACAGAGAATCAGAAGCAGAAAAAGTTAACCCTGCCACCTATGGAGGGCACCTACGGCTATAGGTACCATCTACGATTTGTAGGTGATTGAATATATTCTTGAAGATCCAAGTCCAAAGAAGTATTCAAAAGATTTTGTCTAGGGTTACCTATGTGGGACCACCGACAACCATATGTGCCATCTACGATCGTAGGTGGCCTAGTAAGTGGCTGCCGACCTCAGTATTTCTTCTGTGTTTTGGAGTTGTTTCCTAGGGTTTCCTTGAAATTTATATATACCCTTTTGATGTTTTTTAGTTAGTGGACAAACTCTTGATACTTACAAACATATATTTGATTCTAGGATTTAATTTTTATCTATGGATTATTTTGTATTGATTTTGGTTGATTATTCAGTTAAAGACTTTAGGTTTTACTAATTAATTATTGTGATATTGTTTGAATGCTTTCAATTATAAAATCCTTTGATCGTTTCACAACAATGATCAGTTAATTCCCTTAGCTAGGGTTGTGGGAAATCTTGTTGAGTAATAAAGTAGGGAAGTGTTCAGTCCGTCTAGATTGTTGTTGTAGCATGCATTGTGGTTTTCGTTGATTTTATTGCTTTCTTAACGTTGCAAAAGTTCGGATCCAACCTATATTCACTACGAAGATGAGAGGGATGTAGAAATTGTGTCATGACCGGAACTTCGAGTCATGATGGTCCCTACCACATCCCACCGGTAGGTAAGCCGATACCATAACCCAGAGCTAATGCAATGGGTTACTTCGGTAGAAATGTCAAACACAGACCCTATATATGAAAACAATATAAACAATAGAATTTCACAACTAAAGACAACCGATATTCACTACCAATCCCATGACCTAATAGTATTAGAGCAAGAGTGTCTAGACTTAACAATTGAATTTACAATTTCAAGTCTCAAATGTCTTAAATAATCTTATACATTTGTCTCGAAAACAAATACAAATAAAGATAAAGGGGAAAGAGGGAGACTCAAAATCCAAGAGCTAACTTTGTCTCCTGATAGTCAACGCGGCACAAACTATCTCAACAACGACAACTAGAACCTGGGTCTGCACAAAAAAGGTACAAATATAGTATGAGTACCAAAAGACAGGTGAATAGTATGCATCATCAGCCGAATGAGCTAAATTATAATATAAAGATGATTTAAGGTAAGACAATAATCTTAAAGTCAAAAATAGGATCAAACTTGAATCTTCTTTGATATCACTATATCAATAACTGTACTAATAAGGCAATAGCATGACACACTATATCAATATACCCCAACATTGCTAAACAAATTAAGTAGAATTTCGGAAGCATAAATTCACATGCACGATAACAAGACATTTATGATTCATAAACAACATCAACCATCCTTACAACAAAAGAACAATAACTTACCTTAACGTCCATATTTTTGGGAAGTACACAAAAGAATGCAATACAAAGAACTCATCACGGCATACCATACATTAGAGAGTAAAACAAAAGATCAACAAATAATACAATAAATCACAACTACTCCATAAATACCAAAGCCGCGGGTAGCACAACCCCGCCATGGCTTATTACCGAGATCCACATCTAATGTCCATACCGTAATGTAATCATACAGAAACAATTATAGTTATAGAATAAACATATAATTACTCATCCTCTAAATTCCTATAAATTCCATATGAGTCTAAACAAGTTAACCTATATTTCCATAAGCTACTAGGTTACAAGTCTTATAGTTACTAGCCATTCAAAAAAGAAAAGCTACAAGTTACCACTACTGTCAATTATTAGTCTATCACAATGCCATTTTTAGTAAGTACTCTCATTATAGAAGCCATCAATTATGCCACCCGGACATTAGATATTAGAAGTCAACCTAGTTATTCATGATGCAATACTAAGCCCATCATCATTAGGCATGTCACTAACTTAAGGTCTAGTTTTCATATTTTAGGAAAGTAAGGTCCACCAACTAATTTACTAGACTTCTAGTTTTCAAGTCATAGTCAATTATTAGAAATAACTAGTTATTACATAAGCCACTTTACTAGGCAAAATTCTGTAGCATATCCATTATTCCAAATCAAATACATTTGCTAGGTAAGCCCTTGGTCCTACACAAGGTTTCATAAAACAATTAGCCTTAACTCATTAATAGACAAAAGTTACTTCTAGTTACCAATTAGGGTCAAGAAGTATCACACCTCTCATTTAGTAAATAAGGACAAGGAATGAATAACTATTTACCAAAGAAGACATCATGACCCAAGTACATAAGATGTTTGGCCCCACACGGCCTACCTCACAAGTGTCAATGTATTTATGTAAATTTTCCCCATATGGAATCATAGTGTCTTTACCTCTTCTAGATTCACTGTGTATCAACATAACATCAACATATCCTTCGAGTTCATTGGGTATCATTGTAACATCATGACCTCTTTTAGATTTACCAGGTATCAATAATACATAAATAGATCCTATGGATTCACCGGGCTACATCATAACATCAATATATCCTCTAGATTCATCGGGGAACATAATAACGTCAACATATCATTTGGATTCACCGAGCAACACATACATCAACATATCCTCTGGATTCACCGAGAAACATCATAAATCATTACCTATTCCAAATTCACCGGGCATCATCATGCCATTTCACATTTCTCAAGGCAACAACATACATACATGTACATATCTAAATCAATAAGCAAATACAAGCCCATAATAATAGGGTAATAAGGATGTAAGAGAACATGTATCACCCTACCTTACTATTAAGCATTACCACAAATATGAGCATAACCATGAACATGAGTATTCATATGGTAGATACACAATCGTCATTTTCCCAATGCTATCCATATCATGAGTACAAGATAATCCATCAAGTATTCATATTAACTAACCATAGAACACATATATAATCTAACAACCATGGTTTAACCATCAATAATCTCCACGACATAATTTAGACACTCACCTAGCATCTAAGTCTCTAAGGAATTTCATAGTTCAAGCTTAAGGTATGTCAAGTCCCACTCCTATATTCCAAGAATGCTAATGTCCACCATCATAAGCCTAATATCTACCCTGATTAGGCTAAGCTATCTAAATAACATCATAATGGTTTATTAATCCTTGCTAAGCCTATCAGGGAAACCTTTTTCAAGTATTCCTCCTAAGTCAAACCAACACCAAGGTCATTGCCTAACTAAGTACTAGCAAGGTCACCATAATCCTAAGGTTAGGGAGCAACACCATTCTCATCTATTAGAGCAACGAGAGTATTATCATACTATTCATGTAACTACAAGTAGACTATCCAAGGTTTTAGGCTAAGGGTCAAGCATATCACTTTACAAATTCAATAACCTATAAGAACCAACTAACCCTAATTATCACTATTCAATAATTTATTATCTAAACCCCGCCCAATATCAGAAGATATCAACAATTATACTACAATCAAGCTCAATCTAACTATAAGTAAGCCTAACCTACTTTGAGTCTAAGCAACTCATGAATCAATAAGCTTTTCCTTTTCTTTTGTTGAAGCTCCTTCCTCTACGAGATATGCTATCAACAATACAATTTAAGCATTACAATAAGATTAACAATACCCATTATAGAACCATTATGACATGGCTTCAAGATAAAACTGAAACCCCAAGTGGGTTTCACCTTTGGAAAATGATTTTCCAAAACCAACTCATTGTTCAACTACCTTTAGGGGATCATAACTCTTAAGCAATCTGAGTCAATCAATAAAATATGGGGCTACACTTGAGCCTCTATGATTTAGGGGTTTTGAGATAAGAAATCATGAAATCAATACAAAAAAAGAAAACATATTAGATTGTAGCAAGATTCAATTTCACAAGTTGTTTAAGTTCCAATTCAACCCACAAAACTCACTTAGATCGCTTTACACTCCATTAGGGTTTAAGGTTTAAGAAGGAGGTGCAAAAGACCAAAATCTCATCTAAGATAACATTTAAATAAGATTTGCTCAGGCCTTAGGTAGCGCAGCCATGCCCTCTACCTAGCTGCAATTGTGGGACCGTGGTCCCACCTTGACTATCGAGATTGCAGTATCTCAATCAACACCAGGTATGGTTGAAGCTTGGAACTTGGTTTTGAGCTTTAGTCAATGGAGCGAGATGTATCCGGGGTTAATTTTAAATAGATAAGATATACATCCCCATAGTTTTCGATGTTTCAGACGCATTACCGAAGTTGAATTTTGCATACGAGGCTACTTTGCCAAAGTTTTTGCTTAGTGGTCAATTAGGACCAATGAAGACTTCCATTTGAGAAAGTGGTTTGAAGAACCAAACACACCGCCAGGTAACCAAACTACCGGTCCCCGTAAGTCACTAATGAGTTGGGACGACTATAGAGAAGCTCTATCGGCAGAAATAAGCAATAATATAAATAATGACATGAAGGGTCATTACAAATAGGGTAAAGGATATCACAATAGTGATTTGAAGTTAATTGTCACAATAATCTTATTTGTATTATCTACTCAAGACAATTAAATGAAATCTAATTAACTTGAGATCGAGAGGAAATAGTTGAAATTGGGATCCAATGTAAGGGTTAGTATGGCAACACTCTGAGATCAAAAGGAGATAAGTGATATTCAATAAAGTATGGTGAGAGGAGGTTGGTGATACCTAACTCACCAAATTCTACATGCACAATAATTTTATAGTTATATTAATCATGAGAAGCGTACAAAGTTAGAATCCAGGGGGAACACAAGCCTAGTGTTTATTTTTGATTGATTATAACCATAGTTTAGTTTTATTACTGTTGACTATTTACAACTAAAAACCTTTTATTTACTTTTTTGTACTACCTGTTGACTTCAACAAATTAGAGAGATAATTCACATATTCCCTTGGTATTTGAACACAACTCGAGTTGGATTACATTATTATACATTGACTACTTTAGACTTGTTTGGAGAATCTTGGGGCTACATCAATCGGCTGGACTACCACTAAGAGGGTAGTAACTTGACATGTTGTTGACCACTAAGGAGGTGAAGTTTTTTCTAAGGCTACATCGCCAAGGTTGAAAAACAATCTGCACTGGTTGACTACATCTAAGGTTACCCTTTGGTCCATCTAGACTCTACACTAAGTTCATCAAATGACTACTATCACAACACAAACCCATCATGAGTGGCTCCCACACTACCTCTTTTGTGAGAGAACCATTTAAGTTTGATACTATACCCCACAGCTAACCAAAATTCAAAATAGGCTAAGCATTTCATTTAATAATGCAAAGTTTGAAAGTATTTGGACAATAGTAGATATAGAATAAAATAAATGTCAAAAACAACCCCTATAATATTAAAGCCATTGTACCAAAACAACGACATATGTCAATAAAAGGGTTCAACCCAAAACAACCAAAAATTTTTGAGTCTGAAACAATGGACAATAAACTAAGTCGATGATTCATGGTGGCTCAAAAGATGAAGCTCACCCTTGAGTTGGAATACAGTCTACTCTAAAGTCGAGGTCTTAATGTAGTCACCAAACAATGCTTGATACTCAACAAATTTAAAAGTATCTATAGTATCAGTACACAAGAAATAATGATGTACTGGTAGGTCATTAACTAATACAAAATAAGAAATGTCAACAAAAAACCATGACTTAGTAAACAAGAAACAACAATAAACATCTACTATTTAGTTGTACTTCAATTATGTGGCACTTAAACTTTCATACAACACCATAAACCTCAGTTAAATACAAGTCAATATAGACAATAACTCAAGTCAAGACTTTGATTACCAACATAAATCTAAGTCAAAAATCCATGGCTCAAAACAATATGTGAAACCATGTCTCAATTACATAAGTAATAGACTAAAAAAGTAATATGCTAGTTATTTTCAAATGAGTACATCTTGGTTGCACCAAGATGAATAGATTTTCGATAATCATGACCTTTTGCAAGCAACCCCTAAATCAAATCACCAACTCAAGGAACACATATATGTTATCTTACCATTAATACCTCATACACATTAAGTGTGGCTCTAAAAGCTTTACCACATACCATCTTGTTCCCAAGTTTATTTACTTTCATATCTTTGAACATTCTAGCCTTGATTTGATCAAGAAATGAATATTCTAGCCTTGATTTCATCAAGGAATGAACATTCTAGCCTTGATTTGATCAAGAAATGTTGACGTTACGTCAAAAATAGACAACACTCTACTGATTTTATAAATACCAAACTGTATGAGTTGTGATGCTGGATTCTGAATCTCTCCAGACAAAGGTCACCTTGACACCCTCAAGCAACCTAGACTATATATACTTACCAATTTCTAGCTTAATGTGTATTCTACCATATTGTCCTTGTCTGGAGGGCATTGGATGGTCACATCATAATTCTTCAATAATTCCATCTACCTTCTCTGACTCAAGTTCAAATCCTTTTGGGTAAAAACATTTTGCAAGCTATGATGGTCTATAAACACTTAACACTTGATACCAAACAGGTAGTGTCTCCAAATCTTAATTGCAAAAACCACTACTGCCAAGTTTAAATCATAGGTTGGATAATTCTACTCATGAGGCTTCAATCTCTTTGAATCATAGGAAATCACATTTATGTCCTCCATTAATATAACACCCTAACCAATGTGTGAAGTATCACATAGCATAATAAAGTCCCTTATATTCAGCTGGCAAGGCGAGAATGGAAGCTGTGATCAAAAGAGTCTTAAAATTTTGAAATCTCTCTTGACACTTGTCCGATAATAAAAATTGGACCTCCTTTTGTTTCAACCTTGTCGAGTAAGTAGCATTGAATGAAAAGTTGTTTATAAACCTGTGGTAATAACTAGAAAGACCCATAAAACTCCTAATCTCTATCACCGAGCTAGCCAGACCTAAATCTTGATAGCCTCAATCTTCTAGGGATATACTATCACCCTCTTTTGTAAGACCACATGCCTTAAAAAGGCCATAGAGCAAAGTAAAAATTCATATTTAGAGAACTAGCATAAAGTTGTTTATCCATCAAAATGCTTAAAACAATTAAAAGATGAAATACATGCTCCTCCTTACTCTTGAAGTAAACAAAAATTTCATAAATAAAAAAATCACATAAGAATCTAAAAAATACGTAGAAATACCATTTGTCAAAGTTATGAAAGTTGTCGGTGCATTAGTCAACTTAAAGGACATCTCCAAAAACTCGCAATGCCCATACTGGTCCTAAAAGCTATCTTAGGTATATCCTTAGGCATAATTATTAACTGGTGATAGCCCAACCTCAAGTCTATCTTAGAGAAAACTAAAGCACCCTACAACTTGTTAAAAAGATCATCTATTTTTGACAAAGGATACTTATTCCTAATAGTAACCTTATTCAACTCATTGATGTCAATACACAATTTCATGGTACTACTTTTTTTTCAATGAGCAACACTAGAGCACCCTAAGGTAAAGCACTAGGATGAATGAATCCTTTATTAAGTAACTCTTGCAACTAAATTTTGAGTTCTCTCAACTCAATCAGATCCATTCGATAATGAAGGAGATAAATTAGGGAGTGCCCAACTTCAAATCAATGCCTTAGTCTAGAGGCATGCCAAGTAAATCCATGGTATACAATTCCTGAAACTCCAAACCCATGAAAAGTGTCTAAATAGAAGTGGACTCTAAACTATCATCCCAAAGATATCGTAGAAATGCCAAACACCCCCTCCCAACTAGCTTTTTAGTTTGAATAAAACATATAATTTTCTTAGGACTTGACTTATACACACATTCTTTCTCTTACTTATCTATCTCTGTATCTGTAAGGTCACAGTCTTATTGTTAACATTTAGAACAATAATATATAAAGATAGACATACATACCTAGAATGATGCCAAAATCAAGCATATCTAAGATTATCAAATCTGCCTAATTCTTGAAATCCATAAACAAGATAGAACAAGTATAATGCACATTGGTCACTACGACAAACTCTCTAATCTATGTAGACTCATGTACATAAGAGACAAGTAAATAAAAAACCAAGTCCAATACCAAGGTAAATTTAACATATACATACGAATAGGTGGAACCCAAATCAAATAAATCATTAACCATTTGGTTATAGATGAGAATAGTAAATGTAATGGTAACATCAAATGCTTCAAGCTTAGTCTTTCTTGAGAAGGCATAATAATAAGCACCATCATTAATCTATCCAACTTTCTAAGCAAGCTACACACCACCTCTCTATTCATTACCACCAGAATGATTTCCATTATTATCTTTTTGATGATTACCCTACCTACCTTGTGGATAACCTATACTATTACCTCCACCATCTATACTTGTAAGAACTTTAATTCTAGTTTATTGCTTCCCCTAAAAAACACCTATCTATAGGGTAAATCTGTCTTCAAGTGCTTTATAGAATGCAAGTATAACAACCTCGATCTTAGGAAGTCTTGCTAGCTGGGGAATATAAATTTCAATCCCTTGGATTCTCATAATTGAGGGCTATTGAGTGGCCCCTGATTGACCCATTATAGAAGCTGGTAAAGTTGAATAAATAGAGCGAGGTAGATAAGTCTGACGGATATGACCTTGAGACTAAGAATCACCAAAATTATCAATGTTATAGTACTTTTTTGCTAAAACTTTAACGAGACCAACATGCATGACTCCTATAATTAGCAACACCATTGAAGGTCTTTCTAGAAAAAAGTTATATTTATTGACTAAAACTGCAAGTTAGTGTTCAAACCTTTCATAAACGATTGAATCATCTTCTTTTATGAACAAAGTAACGGGTAGAATAACATGTAAAACTTTAAACTTAGCCTCAAAGGTTGCAACTAACATATTTCCCTGCTCAAAGGACAAAATCTTATTCTTTTTTGGTTATAAAGAGGATGAGGTACATACTTTACAAAAAAATGGAGTGTGAAAATGAGTCTAAGTCAATAGAGGCAAAGATGGAGACCAACACTTCACATATGCCCTCAACTAATGCTTTGCATCACCTTGTAGTTGGAAGGTCACAAACTTAACACAATGTTTATACCACCTATCATAACAATCGTAAAATAAACTCAAACATATTATCATTCTCAAAACCAATAAAAGTAAGAGGTTTTGTTCTTAGTAATTGTTCGAACTCATCCATGACAAGACCTAACACTAGATAAGGGAATATCTTATTCCCAAAAGGCTCACCATTTTAGGGGAAGAGAGATAGTCAAATAAGTACCTAGTAATTAAAATGTAGACACAGTATCAGCAGCTCCCATACTGGCCAATGCAATTAGAAAAAAAATATTGAATAAGACATTGGGGGAAGGGAAATGTAACACCCCACACTTTTAGGCTAAAGTTTAAACCATCTTTTCTACGTATATAGACCTAAAACCAATGATTTATTATTTAGAAATAAGTGTGAATAATAATTCCTTATGGTGAGAACATCTTTAGAGATGGATTGATGTCATAAATATTCCCTAGCTTAAAGTTGAGTTGAGGACTTTCTTACCTATTGAATTTTAAAATATGATTTTTCTTGGTAAACTTCCAGTGAATATTACCCCTAGTATATAGCGAGTTATGTGGACCATTATATATCAAATTAAATCCCTTTGAGTCTTCTTTCTAACTCAATTAACCATTCATTAATCCAAGTTTAGAGTAAAAATTTATCGGCATTTTAGTGAGATACTACCTATGGTGTGTTATAGGGTGCGTGGGGCAAAGCTCTTGTTTTGCGATTTGGGTTATGGGGCATAGATAAAACCATGCTTTTGTGTCCACGACATGACCCTCCCTTCCCATTATTAAAAATATATTTTTTGCTTATTTAATCAAGGAAAAAATGGTCCATTCACCCCTCATAGTTCCCCCAATCCATTTTATAACCCTAAAGTCGCCCTACACTAGTAGAAGTCATAAAAATCCTTGTTGTCTTTCTCCAAAGAATATAAAGAAGGGTTTCTCAATTCTAAATCTTATAGATTCCAAACACAAGATAATTATTAAATTTTTCTCTGTCAAACGTATGTAGAACTATCCTACCATTCATGGGCTTGAAAAGTACATTTTACAATACTCTAAATTATGTGTTTATGTATACGATATGGCTTTGAAGTTGATTGATTGAAAAGCAAGAATTACATAGCCCTTTTTATATGGATTATGTATTTAATATAGAGTTTTTAAAATAAACTTAAAATTTGAATTATGTGTTTATGTTATTGGTTTTGAAATATTTGAGTGTTCAAACTTTGAACCCATTTTCTTGTGATAATGATTACGTAACTGACAATTGTGGTGGGTTTTCAAATCAATACAGAAAGATTGATATATCAAATGCTCGTTCATTAAGTTATGCATTGATTTCCTTATATGACTTTCAGAAAGCAATAAATGAGTTTCAAAATGATTTTGGTATATCATAAAACTTTAATGGAATATGAAAGAAATGTCCTAGTATAATTTTATGGAGAGCACTTAATGCAATTCAAGAATATTTCTATTTCTCATGAAATTATATGGATTATGAAAGAAATGACCACCTAAGAGTTATATCTTGAAAGGAAATTATTTTGTTTTAACTTGTACATCCTTTTCGGAAGAGAACTCTTTTATTATTTCTAAATCATCTTGGTAGTCTATAATATGTTTTTGAATAAGAAGGATTGTGGATACGATATGATATGACATGCATTACAAGTCTGGGTAAGATGATACCTTAGTTTGAATTTCCCTTAAAAGAATAAGAGAAGAACTTTTGTAAGCATGAATAATGATTTTAAGAGACTAAAATTGGGAATAATGAGAGTTGGGTGGTTACCCAAAGAAAGGGCTCATTGTCAAAAATCTAGTTTTCCCAACTTGGGAGATATGATTGCCTCAGTCCTTATATGCGGATGGCTAATGTATACTTTCACCTATGAATTGGTATGCTAGACTAGTATGTAGGAACCCAATCCTTGTGGAAAACGTTGATTTGGGAGCTTGGCCGACGAGTTAATGGCTGACCCATATAGCCCATTAGTACTATATTTGTAGTGTGTACCAGTAGCTCAGAATTAAAGAAACGAATTGAGTCTATACTGTATGAGGTAAAATAAAGTTTCTAAGTATGCCCATATGTTTAATTCTCTATTATGTTGAATTGTTTAACAATGCTCTCGTTTACTTTATATGAAATATATATTGTTTTTGGATTGTTTTGCATACCAATACATTCCAAGTATTGACCATCCTCGTGGAGACTGAATTGTCTCAAAATGTAGGTTCTGAGGCATAGTCCCATGGTTTATCGTATCAGCAGAACATTGGGATATGACCGAGTTGGTGATCCATCCATATTTCAGAAGGAATTTATTCATATATTGACGTCTTTAAGTTTATTATCCAGTCGGGGGCTTTTTCCCACCCAAGACAGTTAGTATTTATGAGAGGCTTCGTAAATGAGATTTTATTATTGCATTGTCATAACTTTATTGACATGTTTTTATTATCAGATCATCTTGAATTTCATTATGTCTTTCATACTTCTATTTTTTCCAAATTATAATTATGATAGTATGCTAAGGGTTCTCTCAAGCCTCCGTGGTTCAGAATGCCTATTGAATCTAGAGACGTGGCTCGGGTCATGTGAGACTACACTCTCAGCTAGTGTTGCCTTCTCTTGTTTCAAAACATCTTTATTCATAACCTCCATATATAAGGACTGAGCAATTCATCTTTCAGAGGGAATTTATAATCATGTTGACTTATTTCAGTTTTTGGTCCCGACAGGGGCCTTGCCCTAGCATAGGTCGTTAGTATTTAGTAGATGCTTTATAGATAAGATTTGATTTTCGTATTGTCACAACTTTGTTATCATATTTATATTATATGATCACCTTAAATTTCATTTTGTCTTCCATACTTCTGTTTCGTATAAATTATGCTTATGATAATTGATATGACCCGAACCATAGCCTTGTTATAATTGGTTTCTCAAGCCCAACAAAGACTGGAGATTACCTCGATACCTAATCCAACAAACTAACATATACCATGAATCAGATGAATTCCAAACATATAACAACATAAGGTGATTAACAACACCAAAATTTAGGGATAGGTCTAAGACTATGACCAACCCAAATAAGTCTAACCATCCATTACCAATCAACAACCATAATAAAACCAAAATAATTATACAGTCCATATTCACAGCGTAACGTACACAAGTCCACATTTTATTCATATAAAGCCTCTAAAACCAAACAAGAATATCTGGTCTGGACATGCCCCTCGACCATAGCCAAAACCAATGTCCAAGTCTAAACCAATAAAGACATAAGAAAACTCAAAGCATGAAATGGAGCCTTTCGAAGTGTGATAGCTCACCACTTAACGTCAACATAAGATGTTCTCAAGTCCAATCACTGAGTAGGAGGTGTCAGAATATGACTAACAACTACATCATGAGTTGATACAACACCGAAGATGGTTAGCAGTTGGAGCACTAGCATGTAGCTAAAGGATAAGAATAAAATAATGCCAATAGTTCAAATCTAATCACCTAATACAATATATACATATAAATATATACCATTCCAAGAAAGAGAATAAGATTAGCATAAACTTTGAGATTATTAAAAGGAGTTATGTATTATAACCGTCATAAAACAAGTCACTCGCGGGGTATATAAGCCCAGCTCTTCCCTAGTTGGAAGGGCCTCAGTGCGTGTAGTCGTACGAACTAGATAAAATCCAAAATCGTATATGACTTGAACCTCCCGACATAATTAACGTGACTTAAGCACTAATACATGTATCATAGGGGACTTAAAACTCCCATTTACATATATTTTTTAGGGACTCAAACCACCAGGTCACAAGTACACCCGCACAGGCTAGCGTAGTTTTTGGTGTTAGTCCTTCTAATTCCACTTTCACAGTTTGAATACACATCCCACTTTTAAAGACCAATTTAAAACTATCATTTCACATATAGAACCATTATGCCAATTATTTACCAAAGGCACTTCATTGGCATTGTCATACCAACACCATTTGCAAGTGTACAACATGCCATTTCCATTATCAATCAACCAATCATTCATTTTACTTTAGGACTCCAACCTACTGTCTAACAATGACATTTGTTCAATTTAATGTTTAGGGACTCAAACCCATTTTGTAACAAAGAAACTTGTTCAATTTAAAGTTTAGGGACTCGAACCCATTGTCTAATAAAGGCATAAGTCAATTTAATGTTTAGGGACTCAAATCCTTTTAGCCAATTAAACCACCAAGGTTACTATTTAAATCATTACATGTCCAACAAGGACTACACAAAACTATTTACCAATCATTCATTTTAATTAGGCCAATGCCTGAGTTCAAAACACCATTTAATATGTGACTAGTTTATTTTCCTAGACATTTTTACAAACCTATTGATAGATGTAATTCCTCGAGTCTGTACCCCAGATGCTACACAGTTCTTACAACCCCAAAGGACCACAAGCTAACAAACGTCTAATATCTGTCGTGAGAACTAAATAGTAATACAGTAATACATACGGAAAATAGACTGAAATGCCATAAGGTTCAAAATCTACAATAATGATAAAGAATAGTAATTATAAGAATAATCTGAAAAACTAAATACTGTCTGAAAGTCTAGTCTTAAAAGCCTCTAACTAAACTATCTGAATGTGGAGTTAATGGGACAAGCCCCCAACTAACTCCAACTAATCAAATACTAAAGCTATTGTAATACTATAATAAAATATATCCTCGATAGATGAGGACTCACTAGTAAATCTAGGACTGCTGTCTGAATCTATCTAAGTGTGGTTAGGAACCTTAGCGTCTAAACCTATAATATGGACATCATAGTGCAAAGAAAGAGTATTTGTCAGTACATTGAATGTACTAGTATGCTAGATGAGGTAAGGCCGAATGTAAGGGTTCATATGCATGAAAATTAACTAAATAAGAGTACATAGTTATCTAAAACTATTGTAAATATTGAATAAGCAATACTGTGCATATACGTGAATATATACTATAACTAAACTTTCTCTGAAGCTGAATACTCAGTTCTGATACTAAATAACTGATAATTGGAGATTACTGCTAACTGAGTTACTAATACTGATTAACTGTATCTGATAGTCCTGATTCTGTAGAGCTAAACTAAGTTCTAAACTTAAGACTAAAATTGAGATTATGGGAGGTAATCATCAAACTAACATGCCCCAAATAAGATAACTAAGGTCTAACCTGTAACCCCAGTTGGAAGGGTGTTAGTACTGAGCCACGGGTAAGTACAAGATGAAGAGTTACCCTCATCTAGATGGTACTCTAATGAGAAATGTGGTACCCTTAACTGGTATGTTAAAACACCTCACCAACCCTAAACTAGCAAGTTTATGTCTCAACCAACACTTTTTACATAGGTCTGGAATGCAAGGACTGCTTCTAAGGATCATACCCTCTACTGGCAGGTGAACCCCTATCCTTGGGTTCACTCGATGTTGAATCCTACTCCCAACTAAATAGACCAAACAATGATTACTAGACTGTACTAGATTTTGACTAAACAATTACTTATCATGTTGATTAAATGTTTGGAATTAGTTCACTGATTCCTATAACTGACTAAGTACTACTAATCGTGACATTACTAAGGCTATTCAATAACTACTGTAGCTCTAGGTAAACAACTAGATTTTTAGGTATTAGATACCCTCAGGACTTAATAGCATGAAAGTAAAGCATAGCATGATCTTGAAAGCATAACAATGCCCACTTGTTCATAATTCATTCATTGAGATATTTCATCAAACACTTGTAGGGAATAAGCTTGTACAGGATTGGGACCACATAATGACATGTCATGATTCCATAATTTACATCGCATAGGCATTTTAGTAAATACTTGGTGAGAATGAATTATTTTATAAGATGGTAATCAACATATGAACATCAAGAATACAATACTCAATTGCAAATTCAAGAGTTTAGTGTGCAATTCATATAACTCATCACATAAACTATTTTAATTTCATGTAAACTTATAATTATTCATGAATTAAAACTCAATTACTATCATGAACAAGAATACAATAAATTTCAAGCAAGACATTCATAAATCTAAGAGCTTTTAAGTTCAAAAAGGGTTCTTGGACTTCATGGGTGAAAGTAACCTATTAATGAACACCTAACATACCTTGGAATGTTAATTCTTGAAGGTTCTTCGAGAAATTCTTGAGCTTCTTCTTGAATTCTTGAACTAGGGTTTTTGCCTTTTGAGAGAGAATGATTTAATTTGGGGGAAATTGGTTAAAGAATGACTTTAAAATATTTTTAGGGATCAAATCCCATATCTGGGTATACTAAAATCATGGGAAAAGACTAATTTAACCCTTGACGACAGTTTAATTTTCATCAAAAATTTTTGACCTGGGCCTTTGTTGTGATGCGGCGCTATCGCACCGTGTAACTAGAATTTAACAATTGTGAATTGGAGGCTTGGCATGACGCGGTGGTATTGCATTGGAAAATAGAAAGAGAATAATTCTAAAAATTCTTCTTAGTGCGATGCACCATGATCGTAATGGAGCACTGGATTTTGACAATTGCTATTTGGCATGCCTTCGCGACACGTTGATGTTCCTGGTGGTACACTGCTTTACTAAAAATGCTATAACTCTTCATTCGGGTATCAGATTTGGGCGAATTTTATATCGTTGGAAAGATGACTGAATTTTCTACGTATTGGTAGACTCTAAACCTAAAATTAGTTAGTATTTAGAAAAATTTATATAGAATAACTCATGTACTGAGAGTTAAAATGAGATAAGAAAATATGAGGTATTATAATATATCCCCCTTAGGAAAATTCATCCTTGAATGGGACTGATTAAGATGAGAAACACTGATAGACTTAGTTTATACACTAAACATGCATATCTGATGTATGGAATACATAACATAGGCTACTGATAAGCTAAGTTTTCATACTGAACATCCATATCTGATGCATAAGTAAAGGACTGAAAATACTGATATACATAATTTTCATACTAACATACATTTCTGATGCATGAGAACATGCCTGAACTGATTCATGAATGGATGACTAAATATGCAACGGTAAGGAATTCCAAGATTATAACTGTAACCGAACATGGAATTGATTAAAGCCTAGGAAGACTATTACCTTAAGGTGAATCTAAATTTGCAGAGAAGAGGTGAGGATATTTGGACCGCATATCTGCTTTTGCTTCCCAAGTAGCTCCCTCAATGGACTGATTCTGCCAAAAAATATTGACTAAGGGAAATTTTTTATTTCTCAGTCTGTGAATCCGATAATTGAGGATCTGGAATAGAACCTCTTAGAAAGAGAGATTATTAAGAATATTTACATCCTCTAAAGGAACTATGACTGCTGGGTCACCAATGCATTTCTTTAGAAAGGAGATGTGGAATACTAGATGCACTGAAGCTAGATTTGAAGGCAACTCAAGCTTGAAAGCTACCTTTCTGAAATTGCTGAGAATTCTGTTAGGCCCGACATAACAGGGAATGAGCTTTCCCTTTTTACCAAACCTCTTTACCCCTTTCAAAGGAGAGATATTCAAGAACACAAAATCACCTATCTCAAATTTGAGATCCATTCTCCTTATATCTGCATACGATTTCTGTCTGCTTTAGGCTGCGCTAAGCCTTTCTCTAATCACCAAAACCTTCTCAAGGCATCTAACACTAAGTAAGGTCCTACGATTGTAATTTCAACTACCTCGAACCAACCGATTGGAGATGTATATCTCCTATCGTAGAGAGCCTCAAACGGAGCCATCTTAATACAAGAATGATAGGTATTATTGTAGCGAATTCAATCAAAGGCAAGTGGTCATCCCAACTATCCTTAAAATCAACAATGCATGCTCTCAGCATATATTCTAGAGTCTAAATGGTCCTATCTACTTAAGCATCTATTTAGGGGAGAAAGGCTATATTGAGATGAAATTGGGTACCAAGACCCTTTTGGAATGCTTTCCAGAAGTAAGAGGTAAACTGGGTACCTCTATCTGAGATAATGGATATTGGGACTCTGTATAACCTAAAAAACTCCCTGATATAGAGTTTGGCATACTCCTCATCTAAATTAGAGGTATGAACTAGCAAAAAATAAGATGATTTGGTCATCCTGTTTACGATAACCCATATAGAATCATGCTAAGGATGAGTACGAGGCAAACCCATCACAAAGTCCATATTTGCTTCTTCCCATTTCCATATGGGAATATTGAACTCCTACATGGTCCCACTAGGCTTCTGATGCTGAATCTTAACGTGTTGACATATAGAGAACTTAGCTACAAACTCTACAATATCCCTCTTCATCCTACTCCAATAATAGATTTCTTGTAAATTGTGGTACATCTTCGTGGCCCCTGGATAAATTGAGTAACGCGTGCCATGCGCTTCTACAAGAATTCACTGCCTCAAGTCATCTACACCTAGCATATTTTTAGAATGTACACACCATCTTTCCCTTGGGAAAAAACCTCTACCTTCTAATATTTGACTCAATCTTTCATCTTGACTAGATAGAGATCTCTATCCTACTTTTCCTTTACCTCGAAAACTAGAGATAATTATGAATTGTTCTGAAACCATACACTACCCTCTACTGAATCGACTAAGTAGATACCTAGTCGGGCAAGTTGATGAACTTCCTGAACTAACTTCTTCTTATCATTCTCAATATGAGCAATGCTACCCATAGATAATCTACTGAGAGCATCAGACACTATATTATCCTTGACTGAAAGATACAGAACACTCATATCATAATATTTCAACAACTTTAACCACCTTCTCAAACACAAATTCAAATCATTTTGAGAAAATACATTATGCAAGCTTTTGTGATCTTTGAACACATCAACATGTACCCCATACAAATAGTGTCTTCAAATTTTAAGGAAATAACTACTGCTCGCTAACACAAGTTCATGAGTCAAATAATTCCTCTTATAGGGCTTAAGATGTATGGAGGCATAGGCTATTACCTTACATCTCTACATGAGATACACAACAAACCCATTTGAACCATCTGATAGAGTCAAAACTGGGACTGAGGTGAGTTGAGTCTTCAACTTCTAAAAACTCTTCTCGCAAGAATCTGACCACTGAAACTTGACATTTTTCTAAGTCAACCTGGACATGAGGGACGAAATAGATGAAAAACCTTTAATAAACCAACGATAATATCCAGCTAAACCCAATAAACTACAGATATCTGATGGAGAAAAGGGTCTAGGCCAGTTTCTCACCACTTTAGTCTTTTTAAGATCAACTCTAATGCCATCACCAAAAGTAATATGACTAAGAAATACTACTGAACTTAGCCAAAATTTGTACTCACTAAATATAGTGAACAACTGATGGGCTCTGAGAGTCTGAAGTATGATTTTGAGGTGATCTGTGTGATCATCCTCACTACGGGAATAGACAAGAATGTCATTGATGAAGACTATAACTAACTTGTCCAAGTACTACTTGAACACGTGGTTCATTAATTCCATGAATGCTACTAGGGCATTTGTAAGACCAAAGGACATGAATAGAAACTCCAAGTGTCCATACCAGGTTCAGAAAGCTATTTTAGAAATGTCACATTCTATGACTTTGAGATGATGATAGCCTGATCTGAGGTCTATCTTAGAAAAATAACTGGCACCCTGAAGGTGGTCAAACAAGTCATCAATTTTGGGAAGTGGATATTTATTCTTGACTATGACTTTGTTCAACTTACGTAGTCTACCCATATTTTAAGGAAACCATGTTTCTTACACACGAATAAAACTTGTGCGCCCTACAAGGACATTTGGGTCTAATGATCCCCTTGTCCAAAAGATTCCTTAACTGTCCTTTTAACTCTTTGAGCTCTGTTAGAGCCATTATGTATGGTAGAGTAGATATAGGCTGAGTGTCTAGAAGAAAGTTTATTCTGAAGTCAATTTCCCTTATGGGAGGGAACTCTCGGAAGATCTTTGGGAAATACATCTAAGAATTCATTTACTACTGGAATTGACTCAAGACTGGGAGTCTTTGAACTAGAGTATTTGACTCGCACAAGATGATAGACACATCCCTTGGATATCATTTTTCTTGCTCTAAGGTATGAAATCAACTGACCCTTAAGCGATGTAGTGCTACCCCTTCATTCAAGGACTGCTTTATTTGGAAACTAAAAAATGAACTATTTGGTTCCTACAATCAACTAAGGCATAGCATAAATAGAGAAAATCCATCTGAGAATAACGTGTAAATCTAGTATCTCTAGCTATACAGGTCTGCTAATGTAACTTTCTGCTATATCATTACAGGATAGTTCCTGTATACTCGTCGGGCTATGATAAATTTACCCACTGGGGTAGAAACTGAGAAAGGCTCTACTAGGATTTCTTGACTGACTCCGAAGTTAATAGCTATATAAGGAGTTATGAAAGATAAAGAAGCTCCTGGATCTAGAAAGGCATAAACATGTAAAGGAAAGATCTGTAATGTACTAGTAACCACATCAGGAGAATTTTCCTGATCTTGTTTGTAGTAAAGTGTATAAAGCCTACTTGGGTATTGCCCACTGGTGACACTAGAAGTAGCACTCTACTAATTTGGTCATACCAAGTTTTGAAGGTTGTCTTTGAAATGTCACTTTCTCTGAGTCTGAGAAACTGATAGCCTGATCCGAGGTCTATCTTAGAGAAATAGCTAGCACCCTGAAGTTAATCGAACAAGTCACCGACTCTGGAAAGTGGATACTTGTTATTAACTGTGACCTGGTTGAGCTAACGGTAGTCTATACATATTTTGGGAGAACCAGTTTTCTTGCGCATGAATAAGACTAGTGCACTCCATAGGGACACACTGGGTCTGATGATTCCCTAAACTAGTAGATCTTTTAATTGTTCTTTATATTCTTTGAGTTCTGCT
>JAPEIP010000209.1:88062-103406 GCA_026120095.1 Capsicum chinense
TATAATTCTTCCGACAAGATTACGGTTGACCTAACTAATTTTAGTAACCCATGGGATAGTGATAACATCCTTTCAATTGGGGTTAGATGATAACTCCCACATTCTCGATTATAGTCTCAGTTTAATATTTAGTTCAAAGTTTAGTTTCATGTTTTCTTAACCATAGCATACAGTTATCAGTGATTCAGCTTTCAGTATTTTAGTATTTTAGTTTACAGGCTATTTTAGAATCATGTTATATGCATGGTCTTGCATTCTTAGATATTAAAATTTCCATGCATTCATGCTCAGTTATCTCATGTTGCCTCAACTCATATTCATAGTACTCCACAATTTCAATCCATTTATTTAGATAAAGTATAGTTCAGTCTCACATGACCAGTATTCAGCTAGCAGTCATTTAGTTAATCAGATAAGTTTAGTATATGCCTATGTTTGGTTTTGTATGTTTATGCATTCGTTCTCAGTATTATTGTTCATTCAGATCCTTGAGTTATGTTAGTCTGTATCACGTAGTTTAAGACTCAGCATTCATACACTAGGTATGTTTTACCATATCCCAGCTTCAGTTCTACTTATATCCTTAAAGTATAGTTTTATAGAAACTAAGTCTAGAGATTCACCATATTATCAGAGTATATTTGTTACGCATACTTTAGGATATTTTAATTTTTAGTTTATTTCTGCCTATTAGTGAGTCTACGTACACTTAGCATGCATGTTTTATGATTTAATATGAAATAAGTTTTACTTATTGTATTCAGCTCTACATACTCAGTACATTCCAGAAGTACTGATCCACATATATGTTTGTGTCGCTACATTGTTTCATAATGTAGGTACTATTTATAGCCCACACACCATGATCAGAAAGTTGCAGTTTCCAGCCAATAGGTGATGAGTTCTCTTATTTTGTAAACTCTGGATAGTTTTAGTATATGTACAATTCATTTGTTTTCATATGTATTGATTAGTAGCATTTGAAGGCCTGTCCCAGCTATCTATAGTCAGTATAGTAAACGCTTCACAGATGTCAGTTAGAGTCAGCCATGTAAATTTCAGTTTCTTTCTTCAGTTTTATCAGATTGTAAAATTTATAAGTAATGTATTTATTCAGATTATACCATGATTATTTTGACGCATAGTAGAACTTGTTATTCATTTTATTATAATTCAGTTGCTTAACAGTATGCCAATTCATGGGTTAGGTTAGGATCACTTGTGGTTCCAAGCACCGTATGATGGCTAAGGGGTAGTCTCCAGTCGTTACAAAAACAATTTCCTTTCAAGACATAACTTTTAGGTGGTTGTTTCTTTTATAATCCATACAAGGTTCATGAGAAAAAAAACATTCTTGAATTACATTAAGTGCTCTCCGTAAAATCACACAAGGACATTTCAAATCCATTCAAGTTTCATGATAAACCAAAAGATTTTTTAAACACATTAACTACTTTTGGAATGTCTTATAAGGAAATAAGTGCATAACTTAATGAAAGAGCATTCGAAACATCGAAATCTTTGTATTCATTTGAGAACACACAACAACTATCAATTATGTAGTCTTTATCATAAAAAAGGGGTTCATAGTTCAAGCACTTCAAAACCCATAATGTAAATATATAAATCAAATTTCAAGTTTTTCCAAACAAACCATCATAAATACATTATCCATTATAAAAACGGGTTTCCTAATTCACGCTTTTAAATCAATCAACTTCAAAGCCTTATCATATATATATAAGCATAATTTAGATTATTGTGAAACATACTTTTCAAGCCCATGAACATTAGTATAGTTCTGCGTACCTTTGACGGGGAAAAATTGAATAACAACCTTGAGTTTAGAATCTACAAGATTTAGAATTGAGAAACCCTTCTTGATGTTATTGGGAGGAAGAAAATGAAGATTTGGTTGACTTCTTCTAATTTAGGATGACTTTATGGTTATAAAAATAAATTGGGGGAGTTATGGGGATGAAAGAACCATTTTGCCTTTGATTTAATAATTGAAAAACATATATAATATCTGGGAAGGAGGTTTACACCACGGACCCAAAATCATGGCTCTAGCTGTGCCCTGTGACCCCAATCATGAAGCATGAGCTTTGCCCTGCTTACCCCATCGTGTACCTTGGACAACGCCTTACTAAAAGGCCTCTAACATTTTACTCCAAACTCGGATTAACAAATAGTTAGTTACATTGGAAAGGTGACTTACAGAAATTTAATTTGTTATATAATGGGCCCCCAAAATTGTTATATTATATGAGTAATATTTTTTGGAAGTTGGCCCATGAAAAATCATATGCTAAAATTTAATTGGTAGGAAAGTCCTCAACTCAACTTTGAGCTATGATATTTATGACTTCAATAAACCTACAAAGATGTTCCTACCCTAAAGTATTCATATTCACACTTAATTTTAAATAAAAAATCATTGGATTTGGGTCTATATACTCAGGAAAGATGGTTCAAACTTTAGACCGAAAGTATGGGGTGTATATTATCTCCCCCTTGGGATCATTCAACCTCAAATGATGGCTAGGAACTTTTCAAATCTATAAAAGTATGGAATAAAGTATGTAACCTACCATTAGGAATTTTCCCTCAACAAAACATATATAGGCATCCATAAGAACTATCTCCAAGTGAATCACGTAAGCACGAAGCTTGAGATAATGAGAATTGACATAGAGATGACCTTGCACATAAATTATATGGACTATAATCATCTCTCCATAAGGAATGAGTTTATTTGGTGATCATAGGTCTTGATTTATATGATACGTAACATGAAATAAGGTTTTTCTTGACATAGGAATAGAGTTACCCTCGACATTAAATAATACGACCAATAGACCTTAAATTTTGTGACACTACTCGACTATGCTTTATATAATGAATTACACATTTCATAATTTCTGAAATACAATTCCCCCACAACGCACCTAACCACAGGAGCCTGAGTCCCACTGCATAATAGTTTCATGTTGAAGCCTAACCCAGATTAAAAGGTGCTAGCTTAAGCTATCGGACCCTATGATCTATATCCCTTTAAGAATATTACTTTATAACATTCAAGCCTATCTTGACTGCACCAACTTTATGTATATCCCCACTAAAATAAAGCAACTTCAATTACTCTTACAAATATTTTGCCACATAACCTCTTCCTAACAATTTCACATAACGAAAGTTCATCTCCCTCTTCCGTCTTCACCAATAAACTTAGCTTGAGTATCACACTAAAATTTTCACAATCTAAAACATCTAATTTCTCATATAAAGCATTACTATGCTTCCATAACCACTATCATCCTATCATAAGGATGGTCATTGAGGGACTAGAGCACAAGCATCATGAATGAGTGTAACATTATTCAATTATAACTTATATTAATTAATCTACTCATAGTGGGTCCTGAGATGTAAAATACGATACAATAGGCAAGAAGTACTTCATATATCAAATGTCTAAATCATAAATAGAGAGTCGATCAGGCATAAAGATAACACAACATGAGTTCTTGGGACTATGCATGGTAAGAAACATGAGCTCATATATCATGAGTTATATAACATAAAGTCAAGATTCATATATACAAGGGACAAGAAAAGAATTGCAACTCGAAGATATTGATTCTCATTTTAAGAGTTGAGAATGACCATGAGTTTGCATAAACCTTATCTCTCTGGGTTAGACCTGACATAAAATGAATTAGTAACATATAGAAAACTAGTTTCTTATAACTAAGTATGATATGAGACATAGATTTATGATTCACGAGCATCTTAACTTAGAGCTTGAATACTTGAAAGCTTGGATTACCAATGGATATTATTGCTTATAGTATGGAGGTTATACATAGACATAAGTTTTATAGACAACTCAAATCTTAGGCATAGGCATGACTTAATTACAGAAGAGATTAGTAAAATGCCTCTTAAATTTAAGTAGGAGTTTAATAGGAATTGAATTATCATGATTCTTCCCATAAACTTGACACCATTAGAAAACCCAAGAACTACCTCGGTCCATTATCTCCCCTTTAGATCAAAGCCATAATCCTAGACTTGTGGGTATATCCTCTCATCAAATGCATAACCATAACTCTCAATAAAATAAGGGTATTGCTATACACATGAAATCCAAATTAGCCCGGATAAACTATATAGGAAAATTAATAACTTCTTGCCAAGACATTCCTATGAGGGGAAATACTCTTAACTTTCTCTAGCCTCAAAATCTTGAACCCTAACCTTAAAGATCTTAATTTGAGTTTTTAAAGAAAAGGATGACCCTTTTTGGGAAGATTTTTCACTTTTAATGGCTTAGAAATGAAATAAGTATAGGGGGGATAGTTTAATACGTGTGAGAGAACCCAAATACCCCTAAATAAATTTAAAAACATTGATCCAATGACACAATGGAGGGGGTCACAGTGTGGACCCCAACGTAGAGGCCAACTTTTCGGTGTAGGGCCAATTCCAAGACTTCCCATGTGCAATGTAATTCATGGCATGGAGGCAAGTTAGTGACCCCCTACGAGGTTCCTCTTGATATGGGGCCATCGCAATTTGACTCCCTCATGAAGCACAACCTATTTTCTATACCCAAACTTCCCTCAATGCATTAGAACCCATCTCGCGACATCCTATATTTAATATAGGAACCACTTAAGCTCTTTTATGTTTGATTTAGACCACCAAACACCTCAAGTGCTATAATTTCATTCACTAACATATTTCACTTTTATCCACTAAAACTTTTCATAAATTATTAACCTAAGACATTTCACACATTATATATAGACTACTAACTCACTCCCATAAATCTTGAATCATAATTCTTGAGTTTAAATTCTTACCACCATAACCACATCTAAATTAAAAACTAATGTCTAGCATAAATCATTCACAACCGATCAATCATTCTGCATAATATACTAGTCTACCAAATATATAAATCAACCTAAATTCCTTATTTCTTTTAACTACTGCATATAAGCATATTTTCCTTCATAACATTAGTACTACACCTTAATATTCGTTAGACACTATCTCATATCTTGTACTAGTTTAAAAATACAAGAGAAATAAGAATTAAAGGGGGGATAAAGTCATATAATAAGGATAGTTGATCTTACTCTTATAATATAACCCATTACAATTAGGGTACAAGTTAGACCTTGTTGTCATATGTTATCCAATTTTGAGGTACAAGGTGATTCCTAAGGTATGAGTGGTGGGCTTTACACATATTATAGTGATATGAATACGACCACAGGGATGGACAAGAATGAGCGTGTATTGAATACATCCAAGGAAGTTCACAAGTGATATGTAAAAGAGGGCCTAATTGCACCAAAAATAGCCCCTAAGTTACACTTGTGGTCACCTCACCTTTGAGGGGTATTGTGGGTATTTTGTATTCTATTTTGTAATACACTATAATAGAACCTCTTAGGGGTTTTTAGTCTTAGATGTTTATTGATTTCAAAAGTTGTAAGAAAAATATTTCTCTCTTTTGGGAAAGGCCTATGGCGGAAACATTGTAACTACGATTTCCAACTTAAGTGTGGAATCATTCATGTAGGATTCATGCTAGGAATGTTGGGTGCTAGAGGAGGTTGAGGTCTATCTTGTGCTCACCGAAGAGATAGGTACTTATAGTGTGTAGTGTTAAGGGTACTAGAGTGGAATAGGCTCTTGAGTTCTTAAGATTATACCATCACTTTGTCTATCTATCTATCTTTACATTTCTTGTACTCTTTGTTGTTGTTCTAGTCAAAGCCATGTGTTTTGTCTCCATTGTTTTATTGTTCATCTTGTTCTTTATCTTTTTATCTCGATACTCTATTTATTAGTTTGTGGTGGTTGTGTTGGTGTCAAATACACCGTTGTTATCTCGTATTGTAGTTGTTGTAGTGAATCCGAGAATGGTCTCCAAAATGTCCTCGAATCTTTAAGATTAGTGGACTAATTTGGACTGTGTTTTTGTGTATTGCAAGTTTTTATCATATCATTTTGTATCAGAGAATGGCTTTATCTTGTTCCTACAAGATCAAATCTTGGGCTAGCTCACTTGAAAAATAAAAATAAAATTGAAATCTAAAAATTCCAGAAAAAGAACAATCTGTCCATTTTATGTTCTTGGCCAAAAACTGTGTTTTTGTTGTGTCTTGGCCTAGATTTTTACTTTTCTTTGTTGTCTCTAAGTGTTAGTTTTGTTACTCACTAACATATTGAGTCTATATCTAGATTTGAGCTTTAAAAATTGATGTTCTTGTTATGAACAAGAAGTGGCCGTGAGTTGAAGTTGTTGTTATAACTTGGCCGAATGTTGAACCTGTAGTTGGATGTTTGTGTTGGTATTGTAGATCTTGATAATTTTTTGTGTTCTTTATATTCTTCACAACCTTCATCTCTTGTAAAACCGAAATACAACACCTAAGAAACTTGGCCATTGTGGGTGGTCCTGTTGTTGCCCAAATTGTTGCGAACTTGTTTTGTCTTGGGAGATTGTTGTTGAATTTTCTTGGTGAATGTTGAAGTTTTCTTGATGTTCTTCCCAACCTTCATACCTTGTTAAAATAAATTGAAAGTTAGATCCAAAAAGGTAAAGGAAATGGTGTGAGAACTTTGTTAGTCTTGAAAGACTTTCCATCACTCACCAACTAGTCAATCACATCTCAACCACTTTTCCATAAAACAAGGGTCCGTGTTTTAAGGAGAAGTACAAGAAAAATTCAAGTCTTAAAAATTTTAAAAGTCTCCAAGAATTGGTTGAATTTTCATTCCTTAAACAAATTCCCTGATTCCTAAATTTTAAATTGACCAATGCTTTAACTTGAAAAATTAAAAATTGCCAAGAATCGTGGCCAATAGTGGACTTCCACATCATTAAGTGTAATTCAAACATCATTTTCGAGCTCAAATTTCAGATTTTCTTAGTTTCTTTTTGTTGTTTCGTAGTTTCATTTTCTGGTTCCAATACTAAGGGGCAAACTAGTACTTATCTACTAGATTGTTAGTTATCTTTGTGTTTGTTCATTCGTGTTTAACGTTTGTTTTGTACTTTTTTTCTCTTTTGTTAATTCTTTGTGTCTTGTTGGTTCAAGTCCATAAACATATTTTATTTTAAGTCAACTCAAACAAAAATCTATTCTGAGCAAAGATAGACTCATCCCTCAATCACTCACAAAGTACAAGCTGGCTTTCAACACTTGTGAAATCAAGTGTGGGTAAAAATTGAGAGTTAGAGTATGGTGAGGCACTTTGACCTAACAAGTTTTTTTTGTTGTTTGTTGTTGTCCTTTGCTTTAGGGACCATGGCTTCCACCACACTCAATGCCATATTTGATCGCATCAATGACGATCTTGAAGAAATAAAATGGCACGTGGAAAGGCTATGCCAATTTTTACCTAAACTTATCCCATCTTTGGTACTTGATAGTGAACTTATAGAGAGTGAAGAACTTGCTAGTTCTAAATCTGTTTGTGAGATAGATCGTGCTCTCTTTAGGTTTAATCTTTTATTTGAAGATGATATAAAACTCCTAATGATCCTAGTGGTGAAAATGATGCTATAGCTTGCCTTAAAGGCTATATAAAATATGCTAACCCACTATGGTGTGACAACATTCCTTCTAAAGATAGAAATCTCTTCTTGGAAGATGAGAGTACTCTTATGGAGAAGGAATGTGTGGTCTCAAAAATGAGTACTCTTGGTAGTACTCTTGGTGTGCATGATGATCAATTTACTCTTAAATGTAGTTCACTACTTGAGCACGTAAATGGAGTGCTTAAAAATTCTCAAGTTAGTGATGGTGTCTATAAAATTAATCTTGATAATGCGCATATCTCGTTGAACATCTTGTGTGGTAAAAGAATTGCAATTAGTTTTGTTCATAGAGATCATGTGTATGAAAATGTTTTTGTGTGTGAATGTGGGAGTGGCATTCTAGGGGAAGGAAGAGCTATCCTCGGCTTAGGCCCTTGGCTAATTTTTCCTTTTGATATCTTTGGGCAGGAAAGGATGACTCTGGGCCTATTTTTCTTTTTTCTTAATGCTTGTCCAAGCCACTTCCTGAGTAGAAAATGTACTAATCTTTTCATGATTAAAACAAAGGACTCGTGGCTACACTTTAAATTTTTCCCACCTTGGTATGGCATGTTGATGTGTTATTTTTTGCTAACCCTAACACCTCATGTCATGAGGATGTGTGCTTGTTTTTCTTTTCTTGATTTGTAAAGTATAGATTCGAGGTTGAATCCTTTTTAAGAAAGGGAGGATGATACGAGTACGACCACAAGGATGGACCAAAATAAGTGCATATTGAATCCATCCAAGGAAGTGCACAAGTGAAGTGTAAAAGAGGCCCTAAATGCACTACAAACAGCCCCTAAGTTATACTTGATGGGCAGCTCACCCTTGAGGGGTATTTTGGTTTTCTTTGTATTTTATTCTGTAATACACTATATATAGAACCTCTTAGGGTTTTTAGTCTTAGATGTTTATTGATATTGAAAGTTGTAAGAAGAACATTTCTCTCTTGTGAGAAAGTCTTATGGCCAAAACATTGTAACTAGGATTACCAACTTGAGTGTGGAATCATTCGTGTTGGATTAATGCTTGGAATATTGGGTTCTATAAGAGGTTGAGGTCTCTATTGTGCTCATCGAAGAGATAGGTATTTGTAGTATGTAGTATTAAGGGTCCAAGAGTTTAATAGGCTCTTGGGTTCTTAAGATTATACCTTCACTTTGTCTATCTATCTATCTTTACATTTCTTGTACTCTTTGTTGTTGTTCTAGTCAAAGTCGTGTGTTGTTATTTCCATTGTGTTTTTGTTCATCCTTTTCTTTATCTTGTTATCTTGATACTCTCTTTGTTAGTTTGTGGTAGCTGTTTTTGTGTCAAATACACCATTGTTATCTTGAATTGTTGTTGTTGTAGTAAATCTGAGAGCGGTCTCCAAAAATATCCTCGAATCCTTAAGATTAGTGGACTAATTTGGAGTGTGTTTTTGTATATTCCAAGTTTTTCTCATGTCATATAAGGTATGGTTTGAGGAGGTATGGTCGTACCCTCCTGCAACCAAGTTCTTAACTTTTAAACTCAGAGTTCTAGTTATTGCCCACCCTAAAACCCTTAATTCCCCACATCCTAAAACATATTATTGCCTCTCATGACAAACTTTTGAAAGATCAAACACTCCAAAAATACTCTAAACTCTCTCTTTAAGATTGGTCTAGGGTTTTCTTCAAGTGTTCATCTAGACTCTCAAGAGTCAAGTTTCTTTCATATATATATTTGTGAATAATGAAAGTGAGTCTTCTCTCATTGTTAGTTCTAATATATCATGTGTTTTAAACATTTATTATATGATTCATAAATCATGGTTTTCAAATCCAATGTTGAGGGTTTTATTAAATAATGTTGATTATTGTTTACTCTTGGTTTCAATTATGTTTATACATGTTTTTTGGTGATGGTATGCATATGAGGGTTCTTGGTAATTGTGGTTTAAAAAATGGGTTATAGGTAACCCTAAACATGACGGATTTTACCTTGATTTTGGTCATAATAATGGTATTCCCTCAACATGTTTATGAAAATGTCTAGGTGAATTAACTAGTCACATATTAAATGATGTTTTGTAACTAAGTCATTGGCCTAATTAATATGAAAGATTTGTAAATGGTTTTGTGAAGACCTTGTTGGCCATGTAATGATTTAAATAGTAACGTTGTTTGTTTAATTGGCTAGAATGTTCAGAGTCCCTAAATATTAAATTGATTTATTCCTTTATTAGAAGATAGGTTTGTGTCCTTACACTTTAAATTGAACAAGTGTCTTTCTTAGACTATGGGTTAGAGTCCCTAATCTTTAAATTAAACAAGTGTCCTTGGTAGATAGTGGCTTTGAGTCGCAATGTCAATAGAATGATTGGTTGGTTGATAATGGTAATGGCATGTTGTATGCGATCAAGTGGTGTTAGTATGATGATACCAATGAAATGCCTTTGGTAAATAATTGGCTTAATGGTTGTATATGTGAATTGATGGTATTTAATTACGTCGTGAAAGTGGAATTCGAAAGACTAACACTGGAAAGCATGGTAGCCAGTGCAAGTGTCTTTGTGGCCGAGTAGTTTGAGTCCGCTGAGTGAATATATGAATGGTACGTTTGAGTCGTCCATAATACATGTATCAGTGCTTAAGTCACCATAATTATGATGGGAGGCTTGTGTCCCCCATATAGACATATACGGTTTTAGATATTCTCTAGTTTGTGCAGCTATACATACTAGGGCCTTTCTAGTTAGGGGAGAGTTGGACCCATAGAGCCCATGTGTACCTTATTTTATGACATCTATGCTACACATCCCAGGTTATTGATTTAAAAGGTCATGCTAATCTTATTAACCACCGCAGCATAGTATATATGAATATGTATATATTGTCTTGGGTATATGCGTTGGATGATTGAATTTGAACTTTTGGCATTATTTTATCCTTATCCTTAAGTTGCATGCTAGGTCTCTAACCTCAAACAATCTTCGATGCTAGTTTTATTCATATACTTATGCCTCCTACTAAGTGATTAGACTTGGGAATATCTTGTGTTGACTTAAAGGGGTGAGCTTCTATACTTCAGAAGGCTCCATTTCTTGCTTTTAGTTTTCTTATATCTTTATTGGTTTAGTCTTCGACATTGGTTTAGGCTATGGTTTGGGGAATGTCCCTACTTGATATTCTTGTTTGGTTTTAGAGGCTTTGAATAGACAAACTATGGACTTGGGTATGTTATTCTACAGATATGGACTTAGTTATTATTTTGGTTTGGTTATGGTTTTTGGTTGGGCATTTGTAAAAACCCGCATATTCCACAGATTAAATCAGTACTTTAAGTTTGTCAAGGGGGTCCTATACTTAGAAAAGTATAGATAAGTTCCAAGACATAGTCTATTTCTGCACTTTGAAAGTTGGCAAACTCATTTTGCAACCTTGATGTCCTTTAATGGCTAATATTTTTGTTAATTCATGATCAGAGAGGTCAATAGGTGATCCCGAACAAGTTTTGGATTTTTTGGACCTCGTTTAGACCACGTTTGGTGTTCCAAAATAGTGGACCAACGCGATCTTGGCACGCCGCATCACCTATCACGTTGGTTAACATTGTTGCAAGGACTTCCAGTAAAACTACTAAGGCTTGGTACGATCATGGCATGATACATTGGGTATCGCGTCGATGCCTATACTTTAGTCATTAAATGTTCACGTTTTTAAGGGGAAAAGGGTCAATTTCCCACCCCTATATAAGTCCAAAAATACTAGATTCAGCCCTTATTTCACCAAACTATTGTTGTTTCTCTCAAATACACTCAAGAACATGTCAAGGGTTTTCAGAGGAGCTTCAAATTCAAGTGATTCTACCATTAATTTTCGAGAATCTTTCGTCCAAGGTACTTTAGGTGCTCATTCATGAATTCCTTTCATCCATGAAGCCCAAAAATCCAATTTTAAATCTTGTATTGTGATGTTTATGTTGTACATTGATTATGTTTATGTAGTTATTGATGTATGATTCTCAATTTTGAATCTTTATGTGTTGTTCATGCAACTACACTAGTATGGAGTTGAAATTTATGAAATTGAATTGAATTATGGAATCATGTTGTATTAATTTGATATCAAGCCTAAGCCCTAAGTATGAATACTTGGTGTTTGATAAAATGCCTAAGAGAATAATACTTATGCATTATGAATCCATCAAACCTTAATTATGAATTCATGTTACCCTTATGTTCAAATATAACCTCCATACGATTGTTGTGCATTGTAGTTTTTTGATTGAATGCACATGATATTAGAAATTATGAAAAGATGGCATGTTTATACGCATTCCTATCCATGTACAAGATTATGAATGATAAATGCTTCATGAAATCCCTCAATGGTTGTATTGTGAAATGTTGAAAATAGTCATGTGTTCAAAAAGTGTCATGTCTTGTTCATTTCATGCTATCGAATCCTATGGGTATTTAATACCCGATAATTTAGTTGTGTGCCTACAGCCAGTGTCATTTTTCATGATACTCTCAGTCAAGCCATGATCAGTAGAATTCAGTCAGTCACATGACTCAGGAAAACTCAGTAAATTCAATATCAGTCCCGTACCCAGTAATCTCAGTAATCCAGTAATCTCAGTACTTATAAATATTAGAAAGCTTGGTAAGTTATAAGATCTTAGTAGTATTACGTCAGTCAATGGAATCCAGTGAACTCAGTTCAGTCCAGTTAATCAGTACAATATCAGTCCAGTCTAGTTCAGTGACTATTCAGATAGGAGTAGGATTCATCACTGACTGAACCAAAGGATAGGAACACACACTGTCAGCGGCGGGTGTGATTCTTAGAAGAAATCCTTATGTTTCAGAACTATATGGCCAGCATAGGTTGAGACATAAACACTGTCAGTTGAGGGTTGATGAGGTAGATTAACACTGTTGGATGAGGGTCCCACCATTCTTCTTTGGGCACACTTTCAGATGAGGGTCATCCACAACCTATCCTTACCAGTGGTGCAGTACTAATACCCTTCCAATTGGGGTTATAGTTTTGACCCAAAGACAGATATAATGTATTATTTGGGTTATGTCGGTGAGATTACTACTTTCCACAGTTTCAGTTACAAAATCAGGACTGTCTGATATAGTCACTCAGTCTTAGTAATAAAACTCTAGTTCTTGATATATTAGGATTGTCAGGTACAGTCACTCAGTACAGTACAAAACTCAGCTTGTTTCATCAGAATCTAGACTATCAGATACAGTCACTCAGTTATCAGTAACTCATGTTATCAGTATTTAGACTCAGTAGTTAGTATTACCACGTTTTCAGTTTAAGTTACTTATCCATGCATGTATTCCCACATTCATGTTATACAATTAGTTAGTATTGTTCATCAATATGTACCCTTTGCATTCAGCCTACCTCACTTGCATGCCAGTACATTTAATCATACTGCCGTATTTGCGCTATGGTGTTTTTATACCACAAGTTTAGAAGCACGAGCTCCAGAGCATTATTAGCATTCCAATTTAAGCAGTCAGAGTTAGCAGTGAGTCCTCATCATTTGAGGATGTTATTATTTGATTATTTTATTCCTTCAGTACTTAGTTTGTTTTAGTAGTTCGGATTTAGTTAAGGACATGTCCCATCATCTCCATAGTTTTTAGATAGTTTAGAGGCTTTCAGACTACAGTATATTCAGACAACTTATTTTAGTTTTAGGTATTTTTATACCCTATTCAAAATTTATTTTATCAGACATGATAAAATTTTAAACCTTACAGCCTTACAGGTTATATTCTGTATTTATATAGTATAGCATGCAGTACTTAATTACAAATATCATTCACGGGGTATCTTGTGGTTCTTCTAAGTCACGAAAACCGTGTGGCATTCTAGGTACCAAACTCGAGGCATTACAAACTTGGTATCAGAGCCTAAGATTCAAAAGTGTCCTAGGAAAGATGGAAAGCCGCATCTAGTAGAGTCTTCGGCATGGGTTTGTTGTGCACCACACTTATGGACAGTAGGCTATGAGATGCTTTAGGAACAATTTCTCCTCTTTCAATATTTATGTTGTGCCAGTGAGTATGATCTTAAATTTAACTCCTAGTCTAATCCATTCTCCCTTTCATTATAGAACATGTTTTCCAAAAGTATTAACTAAAGGAAAACCAAGAATCAGTCAGTACCTCTGCCCATTCAGGATGATTCCCTGGACGAGCATGTCTTTTATGGTGAATTTAGAATTGACTCTCTTACTTTATATTATTCAGTAGTAACTCAGAGAAATCAACAGGCTATTATCCCATCTAGGCATATGATTCATTCCCAGTGGATTGAGGTGGGAAAGAGTAGAAAAAAATAAAGAAAGTAAGAAAATAAGATAGCAAGAACAGTTAATATCAATTTCACCCAGCCTAAGTCAGACCGTGGTAACCGTTATCAGTTCTACCCAAAGTCTTTAATTCTAGTTGCCCCCTCAGCCAATGCTCTGGTCCCTAAATTTAGAGATAGGGCGCCAGGTTCTAATCCTCAAGGCGGTGTTAGCAGTGCTTGAACCTAGCCCCTTTGTCAGACTTAATGCAAATATCATAAGGGTATATGTAGAGCCAACAGTGATGCATATTATGGGTGTGGCGAGTTAGGTCACAGAGTTTGATACTGTCCTAAGGATGGTCTATGAAGCCAGTATAACTGTTCTTCATGTCTTTTTGGCCGCCTGAATCTGTAGGGTGCCATGTCTAGTGCCATTATGGGAAATGCCCAAATAGACTATATGCTCTTCAGTCCCAACAAGATCAGGAAAATTCTCCTCATATGGTCACTAGTACAGTACCAATCTTTCACTTGTATGTTTATACTTTCTTAGATCCAAGAGCCTCTTTGACTTGTGTTACTCCTTATATAGCAGTTGATTTCAGAGTCATTCCCAAAATTCTAGTAGAACCCTTCATAGTCTCTAACGTAGTAGGTAAAACTATCATATCCCGATGGGTATACAGGAACTGTCCAGTTATGGTATCTCAGAAAGTCACTTCAGCAGACTTAGTCGAATTAGAGATGACTGATTAGATGCCATTCTCAGCATGGATTGGCTTTATTCTTGTTATGCCACAGTCGACTACTGAAATAGAATTGTCCAGTTTTAGTTTATAAATAAATCCATCCTAGAGTGGAAGGGTAGCACTTCAACATTTAGGGGTAAGCTGGTTTCCTAACTATTGGCTAGGAAAATATTATCTTAAGTATGTGCCTATCATCTTTTTCGAGTTATGGACTCTAGTTATGAAACTATCGGTATTGAATCAGTCCTAGTATTGATAGAATAATCAAATGTCTTTCTCAAAGATCTTCTAGGAATTCATCCCGAAAGGGAATTAGACTTCAGCACAGACCTTCTTCCAGATACTAAGCCTATATTTATTTCGCCATACAGAATGGCACTAGCAGAACTCAAAGAATATAAAGAACAATTAAAAGATCTACTAGTTTAGGGAATCATCAGACCCAGTGTGTCCCTATGGAGTGCACTAGTCTTATTCATGCGCAAGAAAACTGGTTCTCCCAAAATATGTATAGACTACCGTTAGCTCAACCAGGTCACAGTTAATAACAAGTATCCACTTTCCAGAGTCGGTGACTTGTTCGATTAACTTCAGGGTGCTAGCTATTTCTCTAAGATAGACCTCGGATCAGGCTATCAGTTTCTCAGACTCAGAGAAAGTGACATTTCAAAGACAACCTTCAAAACTTGGTAT
>JAPEIP010000209.1:118422-147385 GCA_026120095.1 Capsicum chinense
CATCTCTTGTGTTGTAATCTAAAAACCAAGACTTAAAACTTGTTGTTGTTGTGTTGTTGAGTTGGAATCCGAAACTCTAGTTGTTGTGGTTTGATCTTGCATCAGGTGTTTTATAAAATGTATGTATGAATGAATGATGAACAAGTGGACATTGTTATGCTTTCAATATCATACTATGCTTTACTTTCACACTATTGAGTCCTAGAGGTATCAAATACCCGACAATCTAGTTGTTTACCTAGAGGTACAGTGTTACAGATAGCCTCAGTAATGTCATAATCAGTAATACTCAGACAGTTATAGAACTCAGTGAACTCAGTCTAGTCTAATTAATCAACATGATCAGTAATAGTTTAGTTAAATCCAGTACAATCTAGTAATTAGTCTACGGTCTATTAAGTTGGGAGTAGGATTCAGCACCTAGTCAACCCAAGAATGGGGGCTCACCTGCCAGTAGAGTGTGTGATCCTTAGAAGAAATCCTTGCATTCCAGAACTACGTAGCTAGCTTAGGATGAGACTTCAACCTACCAGTTGAGGGTTGGTAAGGTGTTTTAACCCACCAATTGGGGGGTACCACCATTCTCCTTAGAGTACCTGCTAGATAAGGGTAACTCTTTAGGTTGTCCTTGCTTGTGGTACGGTACTGACACCCTTCCAACTGGGGTTATAGGTTGAACCCCATTTATCTTTTTTTGGGGTATGTTGGTTGGATGACTACCTCCCACAGTCTCAGTTTCATTCATCAGTATAGAACTCAGTTCAATTCTATAGAATCGGTACTATCAGATACAGTCAATCAGTATCAGCAACTCAGGTATCAGTAATCTCAAATTATTAGTTATTCAGTATAAGAACTCAGTGCTCAGCTTCAAAGAAAGCTCAGTTATAGTATACATTCACGTATATGCATAGTATTGCATAGTCATTTTTTACAGTAGTCAGATATCTATGTACTCTTATTCATTTACTCTATATCATTCAGTCAGTTATTGTTCATGCATATAAACCATTGAACTTCATCCTTACATTATCTAGCATTCTAGTACATTCCATGTACTGACACATACTCTTTCTTTGCACTATGATTTCTCATATCATAGGTTTGGACGCTCATGTTCCTGACCGTACTTAGTTAGATTCAGTCAGCAGTCCTAGATTCAGTAGTGAGTCCTCATCTATCAAAGATCTATTTTATTATATTATCATAGTATCTTTAGTATTTCATTAGTTGGAGTTAGTTGGGGGTTTGGTCCATCAACTCCACATTCAGACAATTCAGTTAGAGGGTTTTTAGTGTAGACTTTTAGATAGTATTCAATTTTATAGATTGTTATTATAGTTGATATTATTTATCATTATTTTAGATTTTGAACCTTATGGCATTTTATCCTATTTTCCACATTTAGTACAGTATTACTATTCATTACTCAAAATAGATATAAGACATGGGTTTGCATGTGGTCCTTTAGGGTCGTAAGCACCACGTAGCATCTGGGGTATAGACTCGGGGCATTACAAACTTAGTATCAAAGCCTAAGGTTCAATAGATTCATAGGAAGTCTAAAAACTGCATCAAGTAGAGTCTTGTGCATTGGTGTGTAGCGCGCCACACTTATGGACAAGAGGCTATGAGATGTTTTAGGAAAAGTTTCCTCTCTTTCAGTATTCATGTCATGCATGTGAAAATGAGCTCAAGTTAAAATCTTAGTCTAATTCGTTCTTTCTTTTATTTATTGAAAAATCCTCCCAAATATACTAATGAAAGAAGAACCATGAATCAGTCAGCGCCTCAGCTCGTTCAGGCTGATCCCCTTGATGAGTATATCTCTCATGTAGAATTAAGAGTTACATTCACTATTCTAGCCAATTCTGTAGTAGCTTACACTAAACAGCTAACTATTATTTAGGCCAACCCAGTGGCCAATACTGTTGCAGCCAGGATTTGGGACTTCACTCGAATAAATCCTCCTCTATTCTCAGGATATAATTTAGAAGTGGATCCACACGAGTTCTTTGATCAAGTTTAGAAAGTCACATATATTATGGGAGTGACTTCCAAAAAGAGTGATGAGTTAGCTTCCTATTAGCTACAAGATATAGCTCATATGTGGTTTAAGTAGTGAAAGGTAGACAGGGGCACAAATGGAGAGCCCATTGAGTAGGAAGAGTTTACTACTTTTTTTCTAGATAGAGTTTTTCCCTTAGAGGTGAGAGAAGCCAACGTGTTACAATTTATCAATTTTAGGCAAGGAAACAAGAGTTTGAAAGAGTATTCACTCAAGTTTACTCAATTAGCCAGGTATGCTCTCCATGTAATAGCAGACAATAGGTCTAGAATGAGTAAGTTTGTTTTTGGTGTGTTTGAGAGTATAGTTTCAGAGTATTGATGTTTAGAACACTCTCTCTTATGAAGAGATTCCAGTCAAAATCTTAGACTATCAGAATCATAGATTGAGGAATAAAGAAGTCCCTCTAGTTAAGGTTCTTTGGCGAAATCAGTCTGTCGAGGGAGCTACTTGGGAAGCAGAGGCAGACATGTATACCAAGTATCCTCACCTCTTCTTCGCTAACTCACATCAAGCTCAAGGTATCAGTTGTTCTTAAGCTTACTCAGTTTCATGTTCAGTGTTCATCATAAACATTGTATGAATTATTATGCTTATGTTCCCATTATAAACTTGGTATCAAGTACCATTGCATATTCTGTCATGTATTCATGAATCAGTTACACATGCATTTGATATGCATATTCAGTATTATATGTTCAGCTTGTCAATCATGTTAGTCATGAGATCATGTTCCAGTTATTAATGTTCAGTATATATATCAGTCATCTTTTCTTCCCTCTCAGTCATCCTCATTCAAGGATGAATATTCTCAAGGGGGATATCGTAATACCCCATATTTTTGCTAGATAATTTCATCTCAAGAATGTCAATCATTATCTTCTAAATTGAATGATGGTTATTCCATGATTAATCTTTAAGATTTTCATATGTTGTCTTGTGCGAAATTCAATAAGCTTTCCATCGATATAAGATTCACCGAAATAAAATAACCAAATTAAAAGTTATGATTATTTTAAATTACTATTGTAAAACAATGCCATATTAGTTAGTAGCGCTCTGCGTCAAAAAGGAAATGACATTTGGAAATTTCCAGTAGGTGTCCGCAATTAAGGCACGTCACACCAGCACTCAAATTTAGAATTGTCTTTTTTCTAGTGTCTCAACGCGATTTCCCCCGCATCATGCAAAAGTTCCTGTTCACGAAGGAAGGGGCAACGCAATGGCTCCTTATCGCGTCATCCCTCAATTTCCCATATGTCAATTTCTAGTGACACGGTGCAAAAAATCATTGCGCCAGGGGTCCATTTTATGGAAATTTTACTAAAATTAAATGATGTGTTCAAGGTTAAAAGGGTCAATTTCCTACCCTATTTAAACCCAATAACAAATGATTTGGTCATTCTTCACCTAAAATATACTATTTTCTCTCAAGTTTCTCTCAAAAACAAGCTAGGATTTTTATTGGGGATTCAAATTCAAGAAGGTTTCACCGTCAATCTTCACAAAATTATGAACCAAGGTATGCATAGTGTTTATTCATGGACTCTTTTCATCCATGAAGCCCAAGAGTCTCTTTTCAAAGTTTAAGTTTATGGATTTCTTTTTGAATTTCATGTTGGGTTTGTTTTGTTTATATTAAGAATAATCGGTTGAATTCTAATCCATGTTGGCTGATCAATTTTATGTGGAATTGATCTGTATAGATGTGTATTCATGTGAACCTATGAATAAACCCTATATTATGAAATTAGAGATGAATCATGATGATTAATTATTGTATAATGTTGTCTACTTATGCTATGCCTACCATGTGTTTGATATCATGCGTATGAATATAAATGCCAAGATGAAAGAATAATGCCCAACTAGTATGATATCATGAAATCCCCACGTATGTATAGGTTATGCCTATCACATGTTTTGATTGAATTCTTCTATAAATGTATTATGGATTATGATGTTAGTTATATGTTCAAGTAACTTATGCTTGGTCAGTTTACTTCCATTGAGTCCTGGGGGTACTTGTACTCGAAACAATAGCTGTGTGCTTAGAGCTAAGTCATGATTTCACGATACTCTCAGTAAAGCCATGATCCTTAGACTTTAGATAGTCTTATGACTTAGGAAATCTCCATGATCTCATGAATTCGGTTAGTTGTTAGATATCAACAATATTCCATCAGTCAACGAAATTCAGTAACTCAGTCCATGTTCAGTTTAGTAAATTCTGATCAGTGTCTATTCAGATAGGAGTAGAAATTAGCACCGAGTAAACCCAAGGATGGGAACTCACTTGTTATGTTAGGGTGTGATTCTTAGAAGCATTCCTTGAATTCCAGAACATATAGCCAACATAGGTTGAGACATCATAGCCTGCTATATGAGGGTAGATGAGATGGCTTAGCCTACTATATGAGGGATCCCACCATTCTCACTAGAGTTATCTATTATAATAGGATCACTCATAAGTTGTCCTTAATAGTGGTGCGGTATTGACACCCTTTCTATCAAGGCATAGATTGGACCCCAATTTGGCTATAATGTATTATTTGGGGCATGTCCATTAGATGACTACCTCCTAGAGTCTCTGTATCAGTCTCAATAAAAGAACTTGGATTGTTTTTCTGAATCATTGCTATCAGATGCAGTTAACTCAGACATAGTACGAAACTCAGATAGTTCCATCAGATTTAGGACTGTAAGATACAGTCACTCATGTTATCAGTTATATTCAGATTCAGTAATCATGTTAACACAGTATTAGTGCTGTTGTTATTTCCCTTGCATTTATTCTAACACTCATGATAGTTAGTAAGTTAGTATTATTGTTCATGCATATAAACCCCAAGCATTCATCCTACCTCACATGCATACCAGTACATTCAAAGTAGTGATACATTTAAGCTATGGTGTCTTATACCATAGGTTCAGAGACACGAGCTCCAGATCAGCAATAGATTCCAGTTTCAACAGTCAGAGTTAGAAGTAATTCCTAATCATTCGAGGACCTAATTATTCCCTATTATCTCATTAACTTATTTATTAGTTGGAATTAGTTGGGGATATGTCCGATCAACTCCTTACTCAGACAGTTCAGTCAATTAGAGGCTTTTTAGACTATCATGTTTCAGAATTCAGTATTTTCAGTTTTGTTTTTTATGTATTTCATAACCTATTTAGATTTTATGTTTTAATTTAGTTATGCGAACCTTATGGACTTCAGTTCATATTTTTGCATTATTCAATATTTTATGTAGTATACAGGTACAAATATCAGTCGTGGATTAGCTTATGGTCCTTTGAGGTCATGAGCACTGTGTAGCATTCTGGTTCAGTAAATAGGGATGTTACACTTCTATTTTTTCAGAATTATGATTATGATAGTATTCTAAGGGGTCTGTAAGATTCGTGGTTTAGGATACCTATTGCAGCTAGGGACTCAGCTCGGGTCAAGATAGACTACACCTCAGCTGGTGTCGCTTTCTCTTATTTGAAAATATCTTTATTCATAACCTCCTTATATTAATCCTGGGGTAGGTTTGGTATCCTAAATTATTGATGTATCTCATTAGTTACCGCTTAAGATCCACCCTTGGTTAGTGTTACCCTAGCTCTCTCTCTCTCCTACCCACTTCTTAACCCCAAAAATCCAGTTCCATAGCTAGAACTGCTAATGCCGGGGCTATTTATCTAGCTACTTTTGTTCTAGTGTTCACTTTATGTGAATAAAAAATGGAGAGGTTCATACAAATTTAGATCTCTAGATACCAACTGGAACAAGTTATAGAATAAAGGAAGAAAGAATGTGTTAGTTTCCTCAAGTCCTATAGCCTCACAAAGAAAAGTATAGATGTCTTTATGACATTCCATTAGACTCTAGTAGATCCATTTTGGTACAATAAGTTCAATAAATCTAAGGCTCTGTTACAAACTTTTTCATAACCTAAACACATTGTGAGTGACACCCACATAAATCCTTCAGTAAAGAACCATTCTACTTAAATTAGTCAAGGTTAACAAAAATTCAAAATGAGCTAATCACTTTTGTTAATAATCCAAAGTCTCAAAGTGTTCTAACAATAATAGATGCATAATAAAACAAATGTATAATACACCCCCTAGAATCTGAAAGTTATTGTTCTAAAACCACAACAAATGGAAATAAAAGAATTCAATCCAAAAATAGCTGAAAATATCTGAGTTTGAAACAATGGACCATAAGTCAAGTAGATGACTCATGGATACCCGAAAAATGTAGCTCATTAATGTGTCATGGTTGCATGGTACTTTTGATGCTCAAAACGGTGAAAATATGTATTTACTTAGGTTGTTTTGTTGGATATAATATATGTTTTTTTATATGTTGCATGTTAATTAGGTTAGAAGTGGTGACTGGGTTTAAAAAGATGAAAAATCTCTAAAAAGTTGAAGTACGAACCAGATAATGAGTCGTTTTGTCCCCTAACGACTCATTGCTAGAACTATGATGTTACCAATAGGAAAAGCTGATTTATAAGAGTGAAGTAAATATTGACGACAACTCATTAGGTGTGACTACGAGTCATGGTGTGAATTTGTTTTTAGCACAGTGGCTAAAAGTCATGAAGATTGACAAAAGATGCTCCAATGGTAATGAATGAAAACCATAAGTCGTAATGACTGATAATGATGTCTTGAGGTATTTGAATAATTATGTCATCTAACAAGTCATGACCAATAAATAGTAAAAGAGTTACGACAACAGTCAATAAGTCGTTACCAGTCCTAATGACCCATTGCCAAAGTCATAACCACTGCCGACCTAGTTTCTTTATTTTGTTTTAATTAGTTTTCCTTTATTATTTTGAGATATTATAAATACCCTTGCATTAATATTTTCACACACTTTGACATCTTTGATACTCTTTTTCTTGGTTCTTAGTTTTGTAAATAATCTAAGATTTTGGATTTTATTCTTTCATCATTGTACAATTAATTACATAGGTTGTTGCATAATCGTGAGAGGATAATTTCCATAATTAGGCCTGTGGGAATCCTAATGGATTAACAAAGCAAGGAAAGTGTGAGGTTCAGTGAGATCATTATTGTCGTATATATATGATATTTTTCATGATTGATTTCTTCCTTACCTACTACAGAAGCCAAGGAATTGCCTGTATTTAAGATCATCCTTACAAGGGAGTTCATGATTGGAAAAGAAGAGCACAATAGTTATTTGAGGCTACAAATCTTCATCTAATAGATTTAGGCTCATAATATAAAAACTACTTTGGGATTGAAGACAATGGTTAGTAAGGCGACACCATGAGACTCACAAGGCCATTGGTGACACATATCTTGTTAGATTTTACATGTCTAGCATTGAGATAGTCGGTCTGAGTATGAGAAAATTATAGAGTTAAGAAGTATAAGAAACTTACAAAGTTAAGAATCTAGGGGTAACATAGTCCTAGTGATCATTTCAGATTGTTTTACAATTAAAGACATCCAAACCTTACCTAATTGTTTTAGAAAGTTTGAGATACAAGTTCGATCGATTCACTGTGGGATTAACCCCAGCCTAGTTGGGTTACTATATTTGACTTCAATTTCTTTATACTTCATAGATGTATAAGTTTTGGTGACATCAAATTTTGGCACCGTTATTAGGGAATACAATGTTGATTTGTTAATTGAAGTTGCCAGAGTTTTGGGCCTTTGTTTCTATTTTAGTTGGGCGTACACCGCTGTATGCATACAACAAAGAGTAGAGGAAACCCCTTTCTCCAATTGAATCCTGAACCAGAGAGAATCCTACAGTCGACGTGTATGATGACAAAGTCAATTCTTGATAATATTCTTGATGGTGTTTGGGGTGGAACACAAGATTTCCTCTCCCTTCTCATAGGGATATTTAGAACATTGTTGATAAAAAAATAGTGCAATTATTAGAAAAATTAGTTGATAATCAAAGGAGAGATATAGAAGCCCAGCATATAGCTTGTGAGGCAATGCTTAATAGGTAGAGACAACAAGCAGAACATATAGAAACACTCGGTTGTAATTGAATAGAGTTTGAGGTGGTCGAGCTCAAGTGATCTTAGTAAACCAGTACTTACAACCATATGATGATGAGGAGGATATAGAATACATTAAGCTGACCAAGATAGGAGCCATCATTCCTCCTGCTCTATCGCTGGGTGTTAAGTGATCCAGCTCTTAAATCTAAAAGGTGTGTTTGCAGGTTTACCTATGTATGAAACAAATATGCATCTTTTTAATTTTTTTGGGATATGTACTTATTATACTATACTTGGGGTATATTAAGAGGCACATAGGTTGAGGTTGTTCCCGTTTTTCCTTGACTGGAGAAGATTTATTGCGGTTAGGGAACTTTCTCAAGGATCGATTACCACTTGGAATGAGTTGCATAGGTAATTCTTGGACCATTTATATCCTCCAACCAAAAAATTTAGTTAAAATATGAGATATATAACTTCAAGCAGAAACATTCTAAGTGAATTTATGAGGGATGGTTGATGTTTAAGAAAAGGTTGAGCATGGTACACAATCATGGCAATTCATGGACAAACTTGCTGGAGATATTTGATAGAGCCCAGACTATTAGTTCCAGATCTATTGCAGATACAATCACTGGAGGAGATTTCATGCATTTATGCTAGGAAGTAGCATCTGATATTCTACACCAGTTCTCTCTCACCAATCGAGGGTGTTATTCTTGGGAGGTAGAGATAGGTGTTGTAACTTATGCCATTGAGGATTTTGTGACTATAGATTGTGTAATAATTCTGAAGTGTAAGAGATTGTGCATCTTAGAAATGATGTTGGGTTGTTGCTAAAATAGTTTGTAATTGTAAATTTTGATAACTAAAAAAAGTAGGTTTACAGGGTGAAACCTTGAGATCATATAAGTTTGACTTAGAAAAAGACACTAAATATCTTGATCAAGAATTAAATTGTTTTCGAGCCAAAGGGAAAGGAAACCAAGGTAAAAAATTTTATAAAGATAAATTCAGATGTAGCAGTAGGGAGCATGATGGTAACTTGGGAAAGAATAATGAATACAAGGACAAGGGAGATAGGTATATTATTTTGGGCAGCCATGATACTTAATTGAGAATGGCGGCGATGTTGTACAAATAACTTAATGGTCAACAAAATCAGGAAACATGCCTTAAGGAGATTAAGGTTGATATCTCAGGTCTGACCTAGATGGTTGAGTCTCATGCGACTGAGATCAAGTAGTTAGAGAAGCAGTTTGAGCATATGTCTGCTACTTTGAATCAGATATTGTTGGGTACCCTTCTAAGCAACACTATTCAAAATCTGATGAATGATGGTCGTTCTCTCATTCTCACCACCCAGAGTGGTTAGTCCACTAATTATTCACTATTTCCTACTATTGATATACCAAAAAATGATAGCGTTGTGGCTAATAAGACACCTGCTGTAGATTTAGAGAAAATAGTAGGTGTTGATCATGTTGTTGTGAAGAGTAAAGGTAAGGTTAAGGTTGATGAACCAGTATCAAAGACAATTCTATGACTTCCCCTTCCTTTTCCTTAGAGGTAAAAAAGGAAACTAAAGAAATGGAAATACCAGAAGTTCCTCTAGATATTGAAGGAAAGTTATGTAAATATCCCTTTTGCAGAGGCATTGGATCAAATGATAAGCTACTCAAAGTTTATGAAAAACTTAGTCTTTAAGCATGGTACGACGACCTTGAGCCCTCTTATAATGTGCATAATTATAGTTTTGTTGCTTCCAGATTGTTAGTAGAGAAGAAAGAGGATCCAAGAGATTTTACTATTCCATATACTATTGGTTCCTTCAATTTTACTTGATCTTGATGAGATTAGGAGCTAGCATTAATCTGATGCCACTGGTAGTACAGCATGAATCTGATGCTACTGGTAGAGCATAAATTGGGGTTAGAGGCACCCAAGCCAACATCGATGAGATTATTGATGGCCGACCGCACTATCAAGAGGTCGATTAGTATTCTTTGTGATTTGATGGTGAAGGTGTCATCCTTTATTTTCCTAGTTAACTTTGTGATTCTTGACTATAAGGTGGAATTTCTAGTCCCTATCATCTTGGGCAGACCCTTCCTACCTATGAGTAGGGCGTTGGTTGATATGGAGTAGGGACAGATAAAGTTTAAGCTCAGTGATGAGTAGGTAATTTTTAATATATATCGGTAGATGTGGTAGCCTGATAATATGTGGGTGGTTTCTATACTAGATACCATTAATGATGATGTTGATGTAGTGACTATACCTATTGAAGAGAGACTTGGAGTTGAGGCATTAGTAGTGGTGATCATGAACTTCCATAATATGATGAAATGGTAGGTCTATTGTATGGTGGAGGTTCTTACAGTTTTGCTCCAAAGAAGCTTGATCTTGATCTGAAGAATAGAACCACTCCTCCAACCCAATCGTCTATTGAGGAGCCACCAATCTTTGAATTGAAGGCCCTCCTATATCACCTACGATATGCATTCATAGGGGTGAAAACACCATATTGGTTATTATTGCATCTGACTTAGTAGAGACAGAGGTTGAGGCATTATTATCAGTAGTAAAAAAATTCAAGAGGGCCATTAAAGATATGTGGGGATCTGACTAGATATTTGTATCGATAAAATACAACATGAGTCGGATTGTATTCCCAATATTGAGCATCAACGTCACTTGAATCCTCCTATATAGGATGTTGTGAAGAAAGAAATTATTAAGTGGTTGGATGCTAGAGTGGTGTACCCTATTGGGAACAACAAATTGGTTAGCCCGGTTCAATGCGTTCCTAAAAAGGGTGGGATCATTGTAGTCCAAAAATGGAAGAATGAGCTTGTGCCCATGAGACCTGTTACTGGTTGGTTAGTGTACATAGACTACAAAAAGCAAACACTTGGACCCAAAAGGACCATTTCTCTATGCCTTTATGGATCAAATGCTTGACAGGTTAGCAGGTAGGGGTTCGTATTGTTTTCTTAATGGGTACTCGATTTACAATCAAATTTCAATTTCTCCCAAGGACTATAAAAACTACTTTTACTTTCCCTTTTGGGAATTTTGCATTCAAGAGGATGTCGTTTGGATTATGCAAAGCTCCTGCTACCTTTTAGAGATTTATGATGTCTATCTTTTGGACATGGTAAAAGACACAATCGAGGTCTTCATAGATGATTTTTTAGTCATTGGGGATTCTTTTGTTGCTGGTTTTGACCATTTGCCCACCACACTCATAGAGGTGTGGGGAGTGAAACTTTGTGTCGAATTGGGAAAAGTGCCATTTTAGGGTAAAATAAGGTATTATTCCCAAGCACAAGATCTGACAAAGTGGTATTGAGGTAGACAGATGATGTCTCCCAAAACTATACGTTAATCAGAAGTATAATACAGTCGATGTAAATATAATAACAGAACTAGGTTGGGGTCGATCCCATAGGAAAAACGTGAGCAGTTGCTTGCCTTAATTTAATCCTCGAGCATTGCAGGAAAGTAAATGGGGGATTTATTTACCAACAGCAAAGAGTAACCAATTCTTTAGTGCTTTTGAGTTGTAACCAATAGGAGATGAATGTTAGGTCTATGTTCCCCTTTTCTTCTCAGCTCCGTAGAGTTTTTATGATCAACCAACTGCCCAGTTGTTCTTTATGTAAATCCTACAAGATAGGTATTATCTTTCGACTTATGAGCATGAAGATAAATTTCATCCTTAGACTTATTTATCGTTGCAAGGTGTGTTCTTGTTGTTCCTTACTATGACCGCAGTTCTCTAGATCATTGGTTATTCGATCAATTGATAAGATGGAATGTGGGGACTATAAGGTCGAGGTAAAAATCCCAAATTACTAACCTAAGCTTTTTTCTCAATCACAAACCTATTGGTTACTGAAAAATATGAATATGAGCTTTTATCTTAAGATGCTGCAGTTACTTGACATAAATTATGGTCAAGAAGATATAGGATACATGCATAAACACTAGAACCAATGTGTGTCACACTTCCTCTATGTAGCTAATCTGCTAGGGTTCCCATAACCCTAGCTAAGGAGATTAGTCTCTCATGTTTATGCAAGAAATCATGATTATCAATGAAGAACACATAAATCAATTACAAAAGGGTAAGTTAAATAAACTCCAAATTCTTTAATTGAATAAATCCATCAAATCTCAAGAATAATTGTAAAAGTATGTAATTATGCGTAATAAAATGTCACTCCGTGTAACCTAAAAAAAGATAAACTCTAGGGTATTTATAGGATCTACAAATAACATAAGAATCCTATTAAAAATAAGAAAGGTAAAGTTAAGTCACCAATCGGTACAACTCGGTCTTCACTCGTATCCTCATCTTATGAATCGTACCCTACCTTGTCATAACCATTCAAGTGTCTAATCTTCCTATGGCTTCAATTCTTTGTTAAGATTGTGACTTCGGCTTACGATTCGTAACTACATATACGACTCATTTCCTTGATCTGTATCCACCTGGGACTTCTGTCTTTTTCTTTCTGGAAGACTGGTTGGTATATGATATCCCTATCGATTCGTACTCAGACTTCCAAGTCATATCCTTTTGATACTTCAGTTCCTATATAGTAACATGGATTCGGTTATGCTCACGGCTTTAGCATACAATTCGTATCCTGCCTTATGACTAGGATGCTTGAGTCGTATATTCTTTATACTTTGTTTCTAGATTTGACTTTTTGTTCTGTTCCTCATACGATTCAGTATATGAGTCATATAGAATGGTTACGACTCAAAAGTTGACTCGTATACTGATCGGAGTTGGTCATTTTCCGGTCTTTTTCTCCTCTTTTAGTTGACATAATGTTACAAACCTGTGTTACCTGCAATTCACACCAAAGTGCATTATATCTAACAAAACAACCTAAGTTCATGCATAAATTCACGGTTTTAAGCATCGAAAGTGTCGTATTTCCATGCCATATCAACACCCTTAGCTTAGACTTTTGCATATCCTCTAGCAAACAAAACGAAATAATATTTCCTAACCCAGAGGCAATACATAAAATAGGAAGATATCAAACAACCCATGGAAGTGATTTTGGATTCAATTCTAAATCTTGTTGTTCCCCTTTAAATTTTCAGTGTTTCAACTCATACTTGTGTATAAAGATTCCGTACAAGTAGAAACATGAAAGAATCTGATGATGGCATTACATTAGAAAGGAAAGAATCTAATGATGGCATTATATTAGCAATAGACACTTGGGCATATACGTGTTTTACATGCATCAAACAGTTTAGCAACCTAGCAATATAACCCATGTGCACTCATAGTCAATGAAATCCTATTTACTCCTCATCGATAGAGTTATCTATTTAGAGATATACAAATAACTCTCTCTTTCACAAAGAAGTATCCCCGGTGTGCATTAAATGCCATAAGCTTTCCCTTATGCTCTTTTACTAAGTTGTGAGACAGTCACAGTAGGATCACTATAGGGATTTATTTGGCTTGTAACGTAGGCTTAGGGCTAGTATGATACTCATGGATTTTAAAAGTGACTAAGCCTTTTGGGCACTACGCTCTTTTTGGGGTCCACTATTGATGACTTCTTTTATTTCCACCCTTATGCTATCTTTTTCAGAACACAGTCCACTTGGGCTAGGTGTTGCTTTCAAGTACTTATCGTTACTTTTTTTTTCTTATTCTTCTTCTTTTCTATACGTTGTACTTTTCTTTCTTTTCTTTGCATCATGCCTGCCCATGTTTCAACTATTTCCCTTGTACATACTTTTTTCATTCTAGATTTTCTCTTACGTACCCCTATAATATCCATCCTCAAATTAGGTGATTTACCTAAGTTGAGGTGCATAGTGTCCCCAAGAGGACCATGGCAAAAAGTTTTTATTGTAAGTTAAATGGGAGGGTAATAGGTGTAACAAGAAAATTGGTCTATTAAAGCTCAAATATTTAGATCAAGTTGATTTCATCATTTGTTTCAAGAATTTTAGGATTAAGTCGACTCACACAAAAATGGCCTATGGTCATTTCCTACCTAACCATCCTTATACCTAGGCAAAAGCAACCAGCCAAGTTGTAGATTCCAACAAAACCGGGCACTAAGTAAACCATACACACACAATTGCACAGGGCCATATTACTAAGTACTTGTTATCTAATTATGCAACAGTTTTTGTCTTGAACTGTACTATCCATAATCCTAATTCCATTATCATATACTTAATAGTCTCACACAACTATATAAATCACGCAATTCATATAACAAATATTTTGATAGAGCTCAATATTTAAAATTTTTCAACAAAGTTCACACCACTTTTCACAATCTCATTTCAGATATCAGCACAAAATTAGGAGAGTTTCATCAAACACAAAAAATACATCAAATTCAAAGTAAAAAATCATTAAATACATCCCAACTTTTCAAAAATCCATAAAAATCATCATCAAAAAATAAAAAATATCTGCAGCCATAGAGTTGTTGATCTACTCCCTATCATAGCTGCCTGCCTTAGAACTGCAAGTCATAACAAACTTTTGGTTTTAGCTATGTCTGAAAAAATTTCAAACTCCTCCAAAATTTTTTGGTACCCCCACCCCCAACTTGAAAACATTACATTATCCTCAATGATAAAAATATAACAATTTTAGGGATAAAAATCATACCTAGGCGCTTAAGGCATTAGAGCATGAATACCAGAATATGGGCCGTCAAGGTGGGTCCCACTCTCCTCATCAATTATCCCAATCAGGATATGATCATCATTCAATGGGGGCACAAAATCAACCCCTTAGCATCAGGAAGCGGAGCACTCAAACCACCAGCTCCTATAGCCATGTCTCGGACCTGTGTCTATCGGACCTGCTCATTCTTGATGCTATCAAGTATGGCTTTCTTCATTTCCTTCTTGTCTTTCTTCCTATTTCTCTTCTTTTATCTTCTCTCAGCCTGCTCATCCACTGGTATTGCCCAAGTATACAATACCTCAACTATGGCAATCATAGTCTCTACAATAGGCTCAATATCTATTGGCCTCTCATACAAATCTGTGACCATCTTATTTATCTCGACAATCATGATTTGACATCAAAAACATTAGGAGCCTGTCTAATACCAACCTACTAAGTAATCCTCAAGTCAAATGCACGTAAGCACTCTTGGACACTCCCATCCTTTGTCTCTAACTGTCGAGTCCCCCAGCTTCCTACTCCACCCTCTATATAACTTACTTTAGAAGTAAACATTGCTAAGTAGGTCACCACCTCTACCCATTCAGCCTGAAAAATTAACATTACCCAGGATTGCATACCCCACAACCTAGGTAGCTCTAACTGCACTGGTGATGGGGGCACTGGAAGTACCTACTATATTTGTGGGTGCAGTCTTAGTCCATATAGTTGTATTAGTGGCCTCAGTAGTAGAAGTAGTATATGTCCCACCATAACATCCATTAGCTATCTTCTAGGACTAGACAATGGGTTGGCCACATCATGAATCAATCCAATATTAAAAGTCTAATAGGCTTCTCTCATTCCTCAATACCCGGGATCTCTAATACTTCTACAACTAAACATATTTGCATGATCATATAAGGGTAGGCTAGAAACACCTTTAGCTCCACAACAACCCTATCTCTTAGCTCGTAAGCTATGAACTCACCAACGTCAAATGCATACCCAATTATAAAACCTACTATTATTATAGCCCAGAACAGGCTCAGAACATCATCACCTATAGTTGGACAAAGATTTTGATAAGCTACAGTCCACAAAACCATACCCTTAATGTTGAGTGTACCCTCATTTATCTGTTGAGACTCTAAAATATAGCCCTTAACCTAGGTATCATGCACTTTATTCAAAGATATATGCTCCACAATCCATCAAAACATTACTAGTTTATCATCCGTGCCCAACATACGGTTGGTGATCTTCTCATTTTAGCCATTTTGTACTCTATTTTAGTTATGTTAGTAAGGCCATGATATGCCGGGCCTTACAAAAATCTTCTAATAGTTTGGGGTGATATATCAACCCAAACTCCATGAATCATCACAGAGGCAATAGGTTCACCTCCCTTCCACAGCATTCCCTATGGATGTTGTGTCATTAAGTATCCCTTATATGCGACATAGAACAAATAGACGAGGACCTCAGTATATTATCTTGACTCTCTCATCATTCACTAGAAACTATAATTTCCTAATTATTCTACAAAATTGGGGAGTTTGGCTATACGCATAGTAGTCATCCAACTCTCTTCATACAATACTCTCTTAATCTTCATCTTGATAGCCAAGATAACCCTATGTTAAATATTTCTTGCATGTCGGGGTAGCACTATCATTCTACAATAGGCACCAGAGTAGGGGCTAGTGTGAGTTGGGGTATTATCTCTCTATTAGGGTGGCCTCTACCTTGGGACCCCGACCCTCATCTGAACTCTCTTCTACTAAACTGGATTGAGCTTCATCATCAACATCATTATATTTATCATCCATAGGCTGTAGTATGTATATCGAAGAGACAATTACATTTTTCTTCTCGAACTTTTTGGTGGTGTATCAGAATCCTGGGGAACTACTCTCTTCCCCTTTGCCTTAGATGGTGCCTTTTCTTTATGAGTACTTTCTTGGATGAGGTCTCGGTATATTCTTCCCTTCTTCTTTCAGAGATTGCATCAAATTTGGAGAATTTAATTTCCTCATTCTACATTGGTGTTTGTTTATTATTCCCTTTCTTTGCCACAATTTTGGATGAGGAAGCATCCTTTGGAGTAATATTTCCTATAGATACAATAATTTTAATAACGAAGTAAAGAAAAAAATGAAAAATTAAAAACTAAAGTTTGATGTGCCTTTTCTAAACTAGGTACGAAAGGTGGTTACTGCTCATATCCACCGGATATAACTTATAAAGTTGAGTCGTATCCTAGACAATATCAGATAGCTATTTACTGGTTAGCTTATGTCTCCTCCTTACCAGTCGTATCATTAGGTTACAACTTGTGATCAATATTTGTAAGCTGATCAAAAACTTTGGTTCATTTATATTTCATGCCAGGTAGGTATAATTAATCTGTACTAGTCATAAAGTCTATATATGACTCGTATGGTGAAGTCGTATCCATTCCAGAATCTTGAATTCATTAGATTTCCATGTTGTCATTGGGTACGAGTCCTATTATGACTCTTGTACTGGTTGGTATGAGTCGTAAGGTGTCACATATCCACTGCAACATAGAAGTCCAACTTTCAAAGTTTGACTCTCATGAAATTCCCAAACTACCCACTACTTTATTCAGCTATATCCTACATTTTAAACACATAAGCACAAAAAATTACTTTTTTAATCCATAGTTTATTCCCATTTTTATTTTTCAACATAAATATCTAAATTATGCTATCAATAACCCACTATATGTATAAATTATACTTATCCTATGATTACCATAGCACAAGTTACTCAATTTACTTTGTACTGCAGCAGAAATAAGTTGAGAAACTTTCTTGGTCAGTGTCGAGTGGAGGATTTTGATTTTTTATATCAGTAGCCTCAAGTTTAAGTTAAAATCACACCTGACTGATTCGGAGTAGATGGTAATTATATTAAGTTTAAACAACTTGATTTTGTATATTGAAGTTCAAAATTTAGGGTGAAAAGTTGCGGGTGCGAGTTAGAGTTCTTGTGTGTCCTATTGGATATAAATTTCCCATTTAAATCATAGGTCTAGGTCGGGTAATAACCAAGAACTTATCTAGTAAGCAAGGGTACGAGTTGTCTGTATGACTCGTACCCTGGCTTACAAGTCCTTCCGTTGACTCGTATAACCCTGGGATATTACCTGGGTTCTAAAGTAGATATGACCTTGGTCACCAACCATACCTAAGGGATATAACTCATACCATAAGTTGTATGCATTCCAAAACTTAATACCTAATTCTAATTTTTCTCCCAGCTCAATATGACTCATACTCATGAGAAATATACTATATATTTTATTCTTAAATAGACTGTGTGATGCCTTTTTTCTTCTCGATATTTTATTATACATTCTTTAATCCTATACATTGAACAAACAAATTACCCTCTATATGAAATAAGTCCAAAAATATGTTGCCTCATACAAAGCGCTTGATTTAATGTCACCACACGACTTTGCTAAGTTGGATACTCTAATTTCACCTACTAGCCTCATGGGTTGCCTCCCATGTAGCATTTGATTTGACATCATGGAACAATAGAATTGAATTGATTACTCAGACTTCATCAAGGTAAATATTAGCTATTTCATTCACCTCTTCTGTATTTCCCATATAGTGCTTTACTCTGTGAACATTTACCTTGAATTGTTGTGAACTATCCTTCTGTAGTTCTAAGGTACCATAGGGACAGACTTTTGAAACTGTGAATGGACCATGCCATCTATACTTCAGCTTTCCTAGAAAATTGTGAAGCTTAGAGTTATATAGTATCACTTTATCACCATTCTCAAATACCCTCTTCTCGATCTTTCGGTCATGATACAACTTTAGCTTCTCTTTGTAAATTGCAAAACTTTCATATGCCCTGAATTGGAATTCAACCAACTCATTGATGTTATTCAACCTTGACTTAGTTGCATTCTTCCTTTCTAAATTTAGCTTCTTCAATGCCCATAGTGTCTTATGCTAAAGATCAATTGGTAAATGAAAAGGTTTTCCATACATAAGATGATAGGGTAAAGCACCTATGGGAATTTTGTAAGCTATGCGGTAATCCCATAATGCATTATCTAATCTTCTTGCCCTAATCAGTACTATTGGCATTGATAATCTTTGCCACTATGGACTTGATTTCTCTATTAGCTACTTTTACTTGACCACTAGTCTATGGATAAAAAGGTGTTTCCACCTTTTGATTGACTCCATATTTTTCAACCAAACTCTTGAATAGATAATTACAAAAATGTGACCCTTTGTCACTAATAATAGCATATGGTATACCAAATCGAGAAAAGATACTGTTCTTCAAAAATGTCGTGACACTCTTTGCTTCATTATTAGGATGCACAATTGTTTCCACCCATTTTGAAACATAACCAACAGATACCAGTATGTACATGCCATACAAACTCACAAAAGGTCCCATGAAATCGATGCCCCACAAATCAAACACTTGTAATATTAAGATAGGGGTCATAGGTATTTCATGTTTTCTAGTAATCATACCTTGTTGTTGACATTGATCACAAGTAGTAGCATAGTCATGAGAATCTTAATATATAATTGGCCAATCGTAGCTGCATTGTAGGATCATATGGGTTGTGCAGGTGAATACACCTAACTGGTGATGAGTGATACGCTTCCAGTATGCTCATCATTTCCACTTCAGGTTTGCATTTCTTAATGATGAAATCTGCACAAAATTGAAACAGATAAATTTCATCCCCAAAAACATTTCTTACCTCATGCATGGACTTCTTCCTTTTCTCATATGAAAGATCTTTTAGGACTAAATTACTTGCTAAGTAATTTTCATAATCTGCAAACCATGAAATTAAATCTTGGGTAGCTGCTAATATCTGTTTGTCTGGAAAATTGTCATCAATCTCAAAACCCTTAGCAACCTTGTGCATATCTTCCTTCTCTAGTCTAGACAAGTGATCCACAACTTGATTTTCTGTGCCTTTGATGCCCTTTACCTCAAAATCAAATTCTTGCAATAGCAGCACCTAATGTATAAGCCTTGACTTTTCATCTTTCTTCACCATTAAGAGCCATAATGTTGTATGGTCTATGTGAACATTCACCTTTGTCCAAAACAAGTAATACCTAAACTTTTCAAAGGTATAAACCATTGCTAATAAATCTTGCTCCATCACAATATAGTTCTTTTGAGCAGGATTTAGTGCATTACAAGCATAGTAGATAGGATAAAGGATCTTTTCTTTCCGTTGGCCTAGTACATCCCCTAAGTCTAACTCACTAGCAACACATATGATCTCAAAAGGTAAGGACCAATTAGGAGACACAATGATTGTAGTAGTCCCTAATTTCTCTTTTATTCTTTCAAAAGCCTTCATGCATACATAATCAAAACTAAATTTTACCTTCTTCTAAAGAATCTTGCAAAGAGGGCTTGTAATTTTTGAGATGTCCTTGATAAATCTTCTATAAGAACCTATATGTCCTATAAAACTTCTAATTTCCTTAATAGAAATTCGATAAGGTAATTTTTCAATCACTTAAATCTCTGCTCGATAAACCTCTATGACTTGCTTCAAAATATTATGCACAAGCTTGTCCTACGTTAACCATGAAATGGCACTTCTCCAAATTGAGAACAAAGTTGCATTCTTCATATCTTTGTAGAGATTTTGCCAAGTGCATGAGACAATCCTTAAAAAAGTCGGCCACTACCAAAAAAACATCTCTAAAAACATCAATTATGTCTTCAATTGTATCGGATAAAAGGGATATCATACATCTATTAAACATGGCTGGGGTATTGCATAGCCCAAATGGCATTCATTTGAATGAAAAGTTCCCATAAGGAAATGTAAAAGTAGCCTTATCTTAGTCCTCCATTTCCATAGTAATTTGGTTATAACCTGATTACCCATCAAGAAAATAGTGCAATCCTTTTTCTGCTAACTTGTCTAGAAATAGATCCATGAATGGCATTAAAAACTGGTCTTTCTAATTCCATGTATTCAAATTTCTATAATTCGTGCACACTTTTCATCCAGTGATCGGCCTCATAGGAACTAATCATTCTTCTCATTCAGCATAACAGTTATTCCACCCTTCTTTGGAATGCATTGAACAGGGCAAACCCACTTACTATTAGAAATAGGAAATACCATACCACCATCAAACTACTTGATTATTTCTTTCTTTACCACCTCCTTTATAAGAGGATTAATTCATCGTTGATGTTCAGTAAATAGACGCAGTCCGACTCAAGCTAAATTTTGTCAGTACAAAAACCTGGTGGAATACTCATAATATCTGTAATGGACCATACAATGTCCCTTTTAAAATTATGTAAAACTGACAACAATGCATCAACTTTTGACTGTCTCTGGTTAGCTACAAAAATGATCGACAAAGTGTTGTTGGCCCCAAAAATGAGTAGTACATATGAGATGGGAGGGCCATCATTCTAACATTAGTGGGTCCTTAATGGATGGCCGAGCAGGTGGAGTTGTTTTATTCTTCAAAATCTAGATCAAGCTTCTTTGGTGCAAAATCGTAACCATTACCATGCAATGCACCAACAAGCTCCTCATTTTTTTCTCTTCCCTCAAAGTCAAAATTCATGATCACAACTGCAGGTGCCTCAAGACCTTGTCTTTATTCAACAGGAAAAACTGTATTTGAACCATCATCCTACAAAGTAATAACATCATCATCATAAAATTAATCTTCTTCTTTATGATACACATTAATCACAACTACCTCTCTCAACTCATTTGGGTGTTTTATGTATTTTCATATGTCGAATATCACCTTTTCATCATTGAATCTCAATATCAGATGTCCAAGTTCTAGATTAATCAATGTTCTACCTGTAGCTATAAAAGGTATGCCAACAATAATTGCAACTTGAAAGTCCACCTCACAATCTTAACACAACAAAGTCAGCAGAAAAAATAAAAGAAGCTCCTTTTACTTAGACATCATAAAGGATACAAACTTGTTTTTCACACTCTGATATTCCATGAATAGCCTTATGGTGGTGGGTTTGGGAGTGTCCAACCCCAACTACTTGAAGACTGTAAATGAAAAGAGGTTGATACTAGCACCCAATTCACATAATGCACATACAAAGTTGAAAGATCCAATAGTGCAAGGTATAGTGACTGCACCAGGATCTTCTTTTTTCTCTACCAATGATCTAGTGGCTATAACACTGCAATGTTGGACATTGCTAATCGTCTCATAACTTTCTGCTCTTTTCTTTATAATCAGGTCTTTTATGAACTTTGCATATCCGGACATCTATTCCAATGCTTTGACCAACGGTATGTTGACTGATAACTCTTTTAAAAAAAATAAAAATATCTGATACTTACCCTCTTTTTAATACAGGATCTATAGCCTTATCTTCTCCTTTATTCGGCTTACTACTGCTCCCAATATCAAGTGGATCAGTCTCACTCTATTTCTACTTATCAGTACTAGGTACAGGTGGATCTACTGTAACCTTACCACTCTAAGTAGTAATGGGATGACATTGACTATCATTTTGTAGGATTTACCACTATGTTGATTGGAAGAATACCAAGTTGTCTCTGATTTATTATGGTTGACATTTGCCCAAACTATTGCTCTAACTTCCTGATTATTATTGCATATGATTCAACTTTTTGATTGAGTCTAGACAAATCTATTTTGATATCTTTTATAGAATATTCTTGATTTTTTGTCCCATGACTAGCATAGACAATAGAGCCTCAACTCTAGACTAAGTATCTCGGCTGCTTGGTGGAATGTACTTGTCACTCTTCTCTTTATAGTTATCGTTACATTTTCAATCACCATCTTTATCTCTGCCTATCTCTGTATCTATCATTAGTATAGTTTGAAAATGATTTTCTTTCTGTTGGGCTAAAAAATCGTCCAATCTACGATCAAGATAGTTTGTCTCTTCTTCAGATTCAATCTCGAATAGTTTTGATTTTGACCAAGTTCTGCCATATGTGTAACCATATCATTGACTGCTCTATATGTGTTTGTTGCTGTAGTAAAATATTTATTACCACCACGATTAGAATCTTGGATATGCCATTCTTTATTGGTGACTGCAATATCATCAATTAATTTTTCTGCAACATCCTTATGAAGATGCATAAATAATCCTCTATAAATAGTATCTACTATGGATCTCAAATAATCATTCAGTGATCTATATAATATTTATGACAAATTAGATCCTCTGATTATGTGGTTTGGCACCAGGCTTTATATATTGGTTCTATAGGTAGTTGTCTGAAATTATAAATTTATCCTTCAGCTGTAACATCCGTGTAGGAGGGAAAAATATGCTCAGAAACTATTTCTTTAACTCATTCCAAGTATTTATAGATCCTCTTGGTATTTCCCCTATCCATAGAGATGCTTCTCCAGTTAAAGAAAATTGGAATAACCTCAATGTCAATGCTTCCTGATCAACCTTAGGAGGTTATAGTTTGTGCAGAGCCTAAGAAAATTTGTAAGCTGCATGTTCGCAGTCATCTTAAGCTACTCCTAAAAATGCACCTTTTATATAGAACAAGTAATATCAAACTCCACATTAGGGGATAAATCATAAGGAACAATAGCACCTGTCTCAGCAGGGTCAACATGACCCATGTCTTCATCACCCGCATCATATGGATCTAAGTGTTGGTATACTTGAATATATGGAACTCTACCCCTCTAAACTCGATGATCAATAACTTGTCTAGCTCTGGCTAGTCCACCTTGCTATCCTAATTCCACTTTATCAGCCAGTGCAGCTTCTTTAGCTTCTCTACGTTCTCGCTCTAATAGTTGTTGTGTCTATATGTCTACAATATTATTTATATCTAATAGATCATGTGGTAGTTCTGCATTTGGGTCCATAGTTTAGGGATCTTTCACCCTATTATGAACTTTTCCTAGCATCCTTCTTGGTGTTTAAAGGACTCTCTCTGGTTTTAGATCAAAAGGGAGTAAGGGATTGCCTCTACTCCTAGTGCTTGGCATACACTAATGTATGTCAAAGAAAAAATAGGAAATTAAAAACTCAAGAACCTCACCAATTCAACTAACTACTTAAACTATCTTCACCGAGAATGACACAAAAATTTGATGTCGCCCAAAACTACGGCTCCATCAGAAGTATAATGCGGTCGATGCAAATATAATAACCCAACTAGGTTAGGGTCGATCAAACAAGGAAAATTTGAGCAATTCATTCCTTGATTTAATCTTAGAGTAGTGCAGGAAAGTAAATGGGAGGATTTTATAATCAATAGTAAAGAGTAACAAATTCTTGAGTGGTTTTGAGTTGTAATCAATAGAAAATGAATGTTAGGTCTATGTTCCCCCTAGATTTTTAGCTCTGCAGAATTCTCGTGATCAACCCACTTCCCTATTGTTCTGTATGTAATGCCTACAAGATAGGTATTATCTGCCATCTTTTGAGCACGAAGATAGATTTCACCCATAGACTTGGTTATCATCCCTGAGTGTTTTCTTATTGTCCCTTGCTACGACCTCAGCTCACTTGATCCTTGGTTATAAGATAAAGTGATAAGATAGAATGAGGGGACTATAAAGTGGAGATGCAAATCCTAAATTCCTATCTTAAGCTTCATTTCCCAATCACAAACTTCTTGATTATCACAATAATGTGAATATAGACTTTTATCTTGAGATACTGCATTTACTTAAAATCAATTATAGTGAATAAGAATTAGGACAAATTCATAAAACCTAAAATTGATGTGTGTCATACTTTCTCTACATAGCTAATCTACTAGGGCTCACACTACACTAGCTAAGGGGATCAACCGTTTATGTTTATGCAAGAAACCGTGATTATCAATAAAGAACATATAAAATCAATTGCACAAGAGTAAGATGACTAAACTCCAAAGTCTTTAATTGAATAAAACCCTCAAATCATAAGAATAATTTTAAGTATGTAATTGTGCGTAAAAAAATATCACTATTCATAACCTAATAAAGATAAACCCGAGGGTATTTATAGTATCTTAAAATAACATAAAAATCTTCTTAAAAATAGGAAAGGTAAAGTTAAGTTGGCAATTAGTACTACTCAGTTTTCAATCATATCCTTAGCTTACGAGTCATACCTGCCTTTTCATAACCATTCTAGTGTTTGATCTTCCTATTGCTTCAATTCTCCGTTCATTTTATGACTTTGCCTTATGAGTCTTAACTATATATACAACTTTTGTCTTTAATTTGTATCCACCAGGGACTTTAGTATTTTATGGTCTTGAATACTGGTTGGTATATGATATCCCAATATAAGTTGTACTCAGACTTTCGACTCATATCCTTCCTATACTTTAATTCCTAGATAGTAGCTTAGATTTATTATGCTCACAGCTTTAGCATATGACTCTTATCCAATCTTACGACTGCGATACTTGAGTAGTATTTTCTTTATACTATGTTTCTCAAATTGAGTTTTGGTTCTATTGCTTATATGGCTCAAGTTATGACTCGTATACTTATCGAAGTTGGTCTTTTTCAAGTCTATTTCTCCTCTTTTTGTTCATATAATGTTATAATCTTGTTTTACCTACAATTCACACCAAAGTTCATTATATCTAACAAAACAACCTAATTTCACCTATAAATTCATGGTTTTAAGTATCGAAAGTGTCATGATTCCATGCCACATCAATAGAGCGAAGATTAAAGTGATTGAAAAATTGCCACCACTAGTTTCAGTAAAGGTATTTAAAGTTTTCTAGGTGATGCAGGATTTTATAGGAGACTCATTAAGGACTTTTCGAAGGTTAATAATTCTCTTATCAAGATTTTAGAGAAAGAGATTTTATTTGTATTTTATTATGTATGTCTCATGGCTTTTGAGTGCCTAAAGAAGTAGTTAGTGCCATCCTCAATTATTGTATCCCTGATTGGTCTTCATTATTTAAGGTCATGTGTGATTCTGATGTAGTATCCTTGGTTGTAGTCCATTTCCAGAGGCATGAAAAAACTCCTTCTATTATACAATTCCAACAAGAAATTAAACGCCACACAAAAGAATTCTACAGTTACTTAGCAGGAGTTGGATGCAGTGGTTTTTTCTTTTCAGAAGTTTCAGTCTTACTTGATTGGGACCAAGGTCATAATCCATAAAGATCATACACCTTTGAGTTATCTTATGGTAAAAAAGGATACCAAGTCTATAATGATACATTGGATCCTCTAGCAATAAGAATTCAACTTTTACGTAAAAGATCAGAAGGGTTCAAAAAACTAGGTTCTAGATCACTTGGCTTGCCTTGAGGATGAGTCAATGTAGAAATTAAGGGATGAGCTTGACCTAGATGATACTTTTCTAGATGAGCAGGTCTTGGAAGTATATCAAGAATTAATCCCTTGGTTCACTGATTTTTCCAACATTATGGAAAGTGATCTTGTTTCAAAAGACTTATTTGTACAATAATGCAAGAGGTTTATACATTAGGTGAGGATGTTTTTTTGGGATGAAAATTACCTGTTTTGAATTTGTGCAGATGGTACAATTTGTAGAGATATTCCTGAGGTGGAGATGATGAGCACCCTTGAGATTTGTCATGTATTAATAGTTGGGGTCGTCATGTTGGAACCTGCACAACCTACAAAATGTTGCATTGTGGGTATTATTGGCCTTTGATATTCAAAGATTCTTGAATTTCAAACAATCATGTGACCAATGGAAACGTTAAGGCAATGTTTCATGACACCATGAACTGCCCATAGAACCTATCTTGGATTTTTAGTTGTTTGATATCTACGGGATTGACTTCAAGGGTTCGTTCAAGATCTCCTATGGCATGAAGTATATTTTGGATTTAGCTGACTATGTGTTGAAATGGGTCAAAGAGGTTGTTCTTCCAAGAAATGATGGTAGAAGTGTAATCGTATTTTTGAAAAACATCTTTTTTTTTATTTGGCACTCCATATGCAATCATTAGTGATGGCGGGTGGCATTTCTGCAATCATTTTATTAAGGCCCTACTAGAAAAATATGGTGTAAAGTATAAGGTGGCAACCCCTTACCATCCTAAGATGAACGGGCAGGTTGAGGTATCCAAAAGAGAGATTAAGTCCATATTGTCAAAATCTGTGAATGCTAATAGGACTTACTGGACTAGGAAGTTGGAAGATACATTTTGGGCCTATCGAACAACTCTTAAGACTCCTATTGATGCCTTCCTATACCAGCTTATATACAGAAAGGAATGACACTTTCCAGTTAAACTTGAGGATAAGGCCGTATAGGCATTGAAAAAGCTTAATTTAGAGTGCATGATACAACTACATTGAGGTTGAGTAAGATGAATGAGTTAGATAAATTATGTGTCCATGCTTGTGAGATTTCATCTATATACAAAGAAAGGATTAAGTTGTATCATCTTGAAAAAATTAAGAAAAGGTTGTTAGAGCCTAGTGATTTGGTCTTGTTTCATAATACAAGATTTTGCTTGTTCCATAGAAAGTTAAAGTCTAGGTGGTATAGATTATTTATCATGGGGAAGGTGTTCCCACATACTGATATTGAGCTAAAGCGTGATGGTGAAGAAACATTCAAAGTTAATGGGCAAAGAGTGAAGCACTATATGGGAAACATTGATGAAGTGAAAGTGGTTGATGATATGGACCTTGGTGAAGTCTAAGTAAACAAGGCAACTGCGTCGTTCCATATTGTTAAATTATACATTTTAGTGGTTTCAACCCATGGGACTGGTTGGTGAAGTCCGAGTATCAAACCTATCCATGTCGTTCCGTAATGTTAAATCAAGTGTCGCATGGGAGGCAAGCTATGTTATATACTTATTTAATTATAGTGTAAGTATGTTCAGTTTTCAGGCCTGGAGATTGTAGAAATAAGCCAAAAAAAAATTCCAATGCCAGGCCATATGACTCACCTCAGGAGTTTTTATCTGACCTCATGACTCGTGACCAGAGTTATAGCAAAATGGGGCAGAACCATTCTCAGGTAACTAGTTTCTGTTGTCATAACCACTCTCAAAATTAATTGTTGTTAGTGACAACAAGTGATCATACTTAGTCATTATGAATGGAGGCTGAGGTTATTTTTCAGGCATCATGGGGGAAGTTTGAACTCATTATGAGTAGTAATAAGTCATTACGATAACTCGTTACAAGACCTGGCATCATTGGCCTAGCAGGTCAACCTTATAAAAATTTAGTGTTTAAAATGGGAATTGATTCCCATTATTGAATTTCTTCCCATTTTAAAACACTGAAACTCCCTCCATTACCTTAACTACTCCAATTACATAAAATAAAAGGTCATCCCCCAAGCATCACAAATGTTAAAAATCTTTCATCTCTCAATGTAACGCCCCAATTTTCTAAACCAGAACACTACACGGTGTTTATGACCCCGAAATACCACAAGCTAACCCATGACTAATATCTGTACCTGTACACTGCATAATATAACATAATAATGTGGAAATATGTACTGAAAGACCATAAGGTTCAATACTAAACAAACATCTGAGTGTCTGAAAATGGTATAACAATAACAAAACAAATCTAAAATAACTGCTGACATGCTATAGTCTGAAAGCCTCTAAACTGTCTGAATAAGGAGTTGATGGGATATGTCCCCAACTAACTCCATCTACTGAAATAAATTGGAAACTGAAATAGTAATGTAATAGTTATGTTCTCGAAAGATAAGGACTTACTTCTAACTCTGACTACTGAGACTAGAATCTACTACTAATCTTGAGCTCGTTCCTCTAAACCTATAGTATAAGACACATAGCATGAATGTGTCAGTACTTTGAATGTACTGGTATGCAAGTGAGGTAGGGTAAACACATGGGGTTCATATGCATGGACAAATATAACTGACTTACTAACCTGAACGTGAGAATACTTATAAGACTACGTAATTGTAACTGAGATTATGTTGGGACTGAATACTGAGGGACTGATACTATGTTATTGATACTTGGATAACAGTGTCTAACAGTTTTGATTGTGAAGAACTGGTCTGGTTGACTGTATCTGACAGTCCTGATGCTGAAAACTTATTACACATGTTATGATAACTGATAACATGAGTGACTATGTATGACAGTGCTGAATTTAATGAAACTAGATGAGTTCCATACTATATTTGAGTAACTGAATATTAGGGATCTCTGAGTAT
>JAPEIP010000210.1:84964-120653 GCA_026120095.1 Capsicum chinense
AAGTCATCTACTAAACCACATTCAAAACAAAAAAATTCTCTTTAAAGTCCCTAGACTTAACCACATTCAAGTGACTAAGTCACCTACCAAACCACATTCAAAATTAAAAAATCTCCTTTAAAGTCCCTAAACTTAACCATTTTCAAGTGACTAATTCACCTACCTAACATCATTCAAGAAACTAAGTCACCTACCAAACCATATTCCAAAAAAAAAAATCCCTTTTAAAGTCCCTAAACTTAGTCATTTTCAAGTAACTAAGTCACCAACCAAACCACATTCAAAACAAAACAATCCCCTACAAAGTCCCTGCATTAATCATTTTCAACCAACTAAGTATCAAAACAAAATCACATTCAAAACAAAAAATACCCTATAAAGTCCCTAAACTTAACCATTTTTAAGCAACTAAGTCACCTATCGAACCACATTCAATACAAAAAATTTCCCTTTAAGGTCCTATACTTAACCATTTTTAACAAACTAAGTATCAAAACAAAACCACATTCATAACAAAAAAATCTCCTTAAAAGTTCCTAAACTTAACAATATTCAAGTGACTAAGTCACCTACCAAACCACATTCAAAACAAAAAAAATCCCCATTAAAGTCCCTAAACTTATTCATTTTCAAGAAACTCCATTAAAGTTCTTATACTTAACGATAGTCAACTGACAAAGTCACCTACCAAACCACATTCAAAACAAAAAAAATCGTCTTTAAAGACCTACACTTAACTATTTTCAACCAGCTAACTATCAAAACAAAACCACATTCAAAAAAAAAAATCCCCTTTATAGTCCCAAGACTTAACCATATTCAAGTGACTAAGTCAACAACCAAACCACATTCAATATTAAAAAATCTTCTTTAAAGTCCGTAAACTTAACCATTTTCAAGCTACTAAGTCACCTTCCAAACCACATTCAAAACAATAAAAATCCCCTTTAAAGTCCCTAAACATAACCATTTTCAAGCAACTAAGTCACCTAGCAAACCACATTCAAAACAAAAAAATCCCCTTTGATGTTCCTACACTTAGCCATTTTCAACCATCTAAGTATTAAAACAAGACCACATTCAAAATAAAAAAATCCCCTTTAAACTACCAAAACTTAACCATATTCAAGTGACTAAGTCATCTACCAAACCACATTCAAAAGAAAAAAATCCCCTTTAAAGTCCCCAGACATAACCATATTCAAGTGACTAAGTCATCTTCCAAACCACGATGAAAAAAATAATCTCCTTTAAAGTCCTTACACTTAACCATTTTAAACCAATTAAATATAAAAAAAAACAACATTCTAAACCCAAAAATCTCTTTTAAAGTCCCTAGAATTAACCATATTTAAGTGACTAAGTCACCTACCAAACCATATTCAAAACAAAAAAATCCCCTTTAAAGTCCCTACACTTAACCATATTCAAGTGACTACGTCGCCTACCAAACCACATTCAAAAAAAAATTCCCATTAAAGTCCCAAAATTTAACCATTTTCAAGCACTAAGTCACCTACCTAACCACATTAAAACACAAAAAAAAAATTCTTTAAAGTCCCTACACTTAATAATTTTCAACCAACTAAATATCAAAACAAAACCATATTCAAAACAAAAAATCCACTTTAAAGATCCTAAACTTAACAATATTCAAGTGACTAAGTCACCTACCTAACCACATTCAAATGAAAAAAATCCCTTTTAATGTTCCTAAACTTAACCGTTTTCAAACAACTAATTCACCTGCCAAACCACATTCAAAACAAACAAAATTCTCTTAAAAGTCCCTAGTCTTAACCTTATTCAAGTGACAAATTCACCTACCAAACCACATTCAGAATAAAAAAAATCCCCTTTAAATTTCGTAAACGTAACCATTTTCAAGCAGCTAAGTCAGTTACCGTAACATCTTCAAGACAAAAAAAAATCCCCTTTAAAGTCCCTAGTCTTAACCATATTCAAGTGATTAATTCACCTACAAAACTACATTCAAAACAAAAAATTTCCTTAAAAGTCGCTTAACTGAACCATTTTCAAGAAACTAAGTCACCCACCAAACCACATTCAAAACAAATAAATTCCTTTTAAAGTTCCTAAACTTAACCATTTACAAGTGACTAAGTCATCTACATAACCACATTCAAAACAAAAAAATCCCCTTTAAAGTCCCTAATCTTAACCATTTTCAAGTAACTAAGTCACCTACCAAATTACATTTAAAACAAAAAATCACCTTTAAAGTCCCTACATTAATCATTTTCAACCAACTAAGTAGCAAAAGAAAACAACATTCAAATTAAAAAGAACTCTTTTAAAGTTCTTAAACTTCACCAAATTCAACTGACGAAGAGTCCAACCAAACCACATTCAAAACAAGAAAATGGACCTTCACTTAACTATTTTCAGCCAACTAAGTATCAAAACAAAACCACATTCAAAATAAAAAAAAAACTCTTTAAAGTCCCTACACTTAACCACATTCAAGTGACTAAGTGATCTACCAAACAACATTCAAAATTAAAAAATCTCCTTTAAAGTCCCTAAACTTAACCATTTTCTAGTAACTAAGTCACCTACCAAACCACATTCAAAACAAAAAAATACCCTTTAAAGTCCCTAAACTCAACCATTTTTAAGGAACTAACTCACCTATCAAACCACATTCAATACAAAAAAATTCCCTCTAAAGTTCCTGCACTTAACCATTTTTAACCAACTAAGTATCAAAACAAAACCACATTCATAACAACAAAATCTCCTTAAAAGTTCCTAAACTTAACCATTTTCAAGCAATTAAGTCACCTACCAAACCACATTCAAAACTAAAAAATTCTCTTTAAAGTCAATACCCTTAACAATTTTGAACCAACTAAGTATCAAAACAAAACAACATTTAAAACAAAAAATTTCTCTTAAAGTCCCTAGACTTAACCATATTAAAGTGACTAAATTACCTGCCAATCCACATTCAAAAGTAAAAAATCTCCTTTAAAGTCCCTAAACTTATCCATTTTCAAAAAACTAAGTCACCTACCAAACCTCATTAAAAACAAAAAAATCTCCTTTAAACTCCCTACACTTAACTATTTTCAACCATCTAAATATCAAAACAAAACCACATTCAAAACAAAAAAATCCACTTAAAAGTTCCTAACTTTAACCATATTCATGTGACTAAGTTACCTACCCAAACCACATTTAAAACAAAAAAAATCCCCTTTAAAGTCCCTACGATTTACCATTTTCAAGTAACTAAGTCACCTATGAAACCACATTCAAAACAAAAAAATTTCCCATGAAGTCCCTACATTAATCATTTTCAACCAACTACGTATCAAAACAAAACAACATTCTAAACAAAAAAAACTCCATTAAAGTTCTTAAACTTAACCATATTCAACTGACAAAGTCACCTACCAAACCACATTCAAAACAAAAAAAATTCTCTTTAAAGACCTACAATTAACCATTTTTAACCAACTAAGTATCAAAACAAAACTACATTCAAAACAAAAAAATCCCCATTAAAGTCGCTAGACTTAACCACATTCAAGTGACTAAGTCAGCAACCAAACCACATTCAATATTAAAAAATATTCTATAAAGTCCCTAAACTTAACCATTTTCAAGCTACTAAGTCACCTACCAAACCAAATTCAAAACAAAAAAAATTCCCTTTAAAGTCCCTAAACATAACAATTTTCAAGCAACTAAGTTACCTAGCAAACCACATTCAAAACAAAAAAATTTTCTTTAAATTCCCTACGCTTAGCCATTTTCAACCATCTAAGTATTAAAACAAGACCACATTCAAAACAAAAAAATCCCCTTTAAAATACCTCAACTTAACCATATTCAAGTGACTAAGTCATCTACCAAACCACATTCAAAACAAAAAAATCCCCTTTAAAGTCCCTAGACATAACCATATTCAAGTGACTAAGTCATCTTCCAAACCACGATGAAAAAAAAAATCCCTTTAAAGTCCTTACACTTAACCATTTTCAACCAATTAAATATAAAAAAAAAAAAGAGCATTCTAAACCAAAAAATCTCTTTTAAAGTCCCTAGAATTAACCATATTGAAGTGACTAAGTCACCTACCAAACCATATTCAAAACAAAAAAATCCCCTTCATAGTCCCTAGACTTAACTATATTCAAGTGACTACGTCGCCTACCAAACCACATTCAAAAAAAAATTCCCATTAAAGTCCCAAAATTTAACCATTTTCAAGCACTAAGTCACCTACCAAACCACATTCTAAACAAAAAAATCTCCTTTAAAGTTCCTAAACTTAACCATATTCAAGTGACTAATTTTGCTACCTAACAACATTCAAAAAAAAAATTTCCTTTAAAGTCCCTAAATTTAATCATTTTAAAACAACTAAGACGCCTTCCAAACCACATTCAAAACAAAAAAATTCCCTTTAAAGTCTCTACATCTAACCATTTCAACCAACTAAGTATCAAAACAAAACCACATTCAAAACAAAAAAACCAAGTTTAAAGTTCCTAAACTTAACCATATTTAAGTCACCTACCAAACCACATTAAAAACAAAAAAAATCCCCATTAAAGTCTCGAAACTTAACCATTTTCAAGCAACTAAGTCACCTACCAAACCACATTCAAAACAAAAAAATTCCTTTTAAAGTTCCTAAACTTAACCATATTCAAGTGACTAAATTACCTAGCTAAGAACATCCAAAATAACAAAATTCCCTGTAAAGTTCCTAAACGTAACATTTTCGAGCAACTAAGTCACCTACCAAACCATATTCAAAATAAAAAAAAATCCCTTTAAAGTCCCTAAACTTAACTATTTTCAAGCAACTAAGTCACCTACATACTCTCATTCAAAACAAAAAAATTCCCTTTAAAGTCATCACCCTTAATCATTTTGAACCAACTAAGTATCAAAACAAAACAACATTTAAAGCAAAAAATTTCCTTTAAAGTCCCTAGACTTAACCATATTAAGGTGGCTAAGTTACCTACCTATCCACATTCAAAAACAAAAAAATTCATTTAAAGTCCCTAAACATAACCATTTTCAAAAAACTAAGTCACCTACCAAACCTCAATAAAAACAAAAAAATCTCCTTTAAACTCCCTACACTTAACCATTTTCAACCATCTAAATATCAAAACAAAACCACATTTAAAACAAAAAAATCCACTTAAAAGTTCCGAACCTTAACCATATTCAAGTGACTAAGTTACCTACCAAACCACATTCAAAACAAAAAAAATCCCCTTTAAATTTCCAACGCTTAACCATTTTCAAGTAACTAAGTCGCCTATCAAACCACATTCAAAACAAAAAAATCCCCCACAAAGTCCCTACATTAATCATTTTCAACCAACTACGTATCAAAATAAAACCACATTCAAAACAAAAAAAACACCATCAAAGTTCTTAAAGTTAACCATATTCAACTGACAAAGTCACATACCAAACCACATACAAAACAAAAAAAATCCTCTTTAAAGACCTGCACTTAACCATTTTCAACCAACTAAATATCAAAACAAAACCACATTCAAAACAAAAAAAATCCCAATTATAGTCCCTAGACTTAACCACATTCAAGTGACTAATTCAACAACTAAACCACATTCAATATTAAGAAATCTTCTTTAAAGTCCCTAAACATAACCATTTTCAAGCTACTAAGTAACCTACCAAACCACATTCAGAACAAAAAAAATCCCTTTTAAAGTCCCTAAACATAACCATTTTCAAGCAACTAAGTCACCTAGCAAACCACATTCAAAACAAAAAAATTTCCTTTAAAATCCTAACACTTAGCCATTTTCAACCATCTAAGTATTAAAACAAGACCACATTCAAAACAAAAAAATCCCCTTTAAACTAGCTAAACTTAACCATATTCAAGTGACTAAGTCATCTACCAAACCACATTTAAAACAAAAAAATCCCCTTTAAAGTCCTTAGACATTACCATATTCAAGTGACTAAGTCATCTTCCAAACCACGATGAAAAAAAAAATCCCCTTTAAAGTCCTTACACTTAACCATTGTCAACCAATTATATATCAAAACAAAAGCACATTCAAAACCAAAAAATCTCTTTTAAAATCCCTAGAATAAACCATATTTAAGTGACTAAGTCACCTACCAAACCATATTCAAAACAAAAAAATCCCCTTTAAAGTCCTTGGACTTAACCATATTCAAGTGACTACGTCGCCTACCAAACCACATTAAAAAAAAAATTCCCATTAAAGTCCCAAAACTTAACCATTTTCAAGCACTAAGTCACCTACCAAACCACATTCTAAACAAAAAAATCTCCTTTAAAGTTCCTAAACTTAACCATATTCAAGTGACTAAGTTCGCTACCTAACAACATTCAAAAAAAAAATTTCCTTTAAAGTCTGTAAACTTAACCATTTTCGAACAACTAAGACGCCTTCCAAACCACATTCAAAACAAAAAAATTCCCTTTAAAGTCTTTACACCTAACCATTTCAACCAACTAAGTATCAAAACAAAAGCACATCCAAAACAAAAAAATCAAGTTTAAAGTTCCTAAACTTATCCATATTTAAGTCACCTACCAAACCACATTAAAAACAAAAAAAATCCCCATTAAAGTCCCAAAACTTAACCATTTTCAAGCAACTAAGTCACCTACCAAACCACATTCAAAACAAAAAAATTCCTTTTAAAGTTCCTAAACTTAACCATATTCAAGTGACTAAGTTACCTAGCTAACAACATTCAAAACAAAAAAATTCCCTCTAAAGTTCCTAAACGTAACATTTTCGAGCAACTAAGTCACCTACCAAACCACATTCAAAAAAAAAAATCCCCTTAAAGTCCCTATATTTAACCATTTCAACCAACTAAGTAACAAAACAAAACCACATTCAAAACATAAAAATCTAGTTTAAAGTTCCTAAACTTAACCATATTCAAGTGACTAAGTCACCTACCAAACCACATTCAAAACAAAAAAAATCCCATTTAAAAGCCCTAAACTTAACCATTTTCAAGCAACTATATCACTTAGAAAAAAATCACATTCAAAACAAAAAAATCCCCTTTAAAGTTCCTAAACTTAATCATATTCAAGTGACTAAGTCACCTACCTAACCACATTCAAAATAAAAAAATCTACTTTAAAGTCCCTAAACTTAACCATTTTCGAGAAACTAAGTCACCTATCAAACCACATTCCAAAAAAAAAAATCCCGCTTAAAAATTCTCTTTAATGTCCCTAGACTTAACCATATTCAAGTTAATAAGTTACCTATCAAACCACGTTCAAAATAAAACAAATCCCCTATAAAGTCCCTAACCTTAACGATTTTCAAGAAACTAAGTCATCTACCAAACCACATTCAAAACAAAAAAATTTCCTTTAAAGTCTCTACACTTAAGAATTTTCAACCAAATAAGTATCAAAACAAAACCATATTCAAAACTAAAAACTCTCTTTAAAATCCCTAGACTTAACCATATTCAAGTTAATAAGTTACCTATCAAACCACATTCAAAACAAAAAAAATCTCTTTAAAGTCCCTAAACTTAACCATTTTCAAACAACCAAGTCACCTATCAAAACACATTAAAAACAAAAAAATCCTCTTTAAAATACCTACACTTAATCATTTTCAACCAACTTAATATCAAAACAAAACCACATTCAAAACAAAAGAATCCTCTTTAAAGTTCCTAAGCTTAACCATATTCAAGTGACTAAGTCACCTGCCAAACCACATTCAACAGAAAAAAATCACCTTTAAAGTCCCTACCCTTAACCATTTTCAACCGACTAAGTATCAAAACAAAACCACATTAAAAACAAAAAAACACCCTTTAAAGTCCGTAGACTTAGCCATATTCAAGTGACTATGTCACCTATCAAACCACATTCAAAATTTTAAAAATCCCCTTCAAAGTTCCTAAATTAACCATTTTCAAGAAAATAAGTCACCTATCAAACCACTTTCAAAACGAAAATATCTCCTTTAAAGTCTATACACTTAACCATTTTAAACAAAGTAAGCATCAAAACAAAATCACATACAAAACAAAAAATTTCCTTTAAAGTCCCTACACTTAACCATATTAAAGTGACTAAATCACCTACCAAACCACATTCAAAAAAAAAAAATCTCCTTTAAAGTTCCTAAACTTAACCATTTTCAAACAACAAAGTCACCTACCAAACCTCATTAAAGATAAAAAAATCTCCTTTAATGTCCCAACACTTTACCATTTTCAACCATCTAAATATCAAAACAAAACCACATTCAAAACAAAAAAAAATCCCCAAAACCACATTCAAAACAAAAAAAATCCCCTTAAAAGTTCCTAAGCTTAACCATAGTCAAGTGACTTAGTCACCTACCAAACCACATTCAAAACAAAAAAATCTCTACAAAGTCCCTACATTAATCATTTTCAACCAAATAAGTATTAAAACAAAACCATATTCAAAACAAAAAAAAACTCCTTTAAATATCTTAAACTTAACCATATTCAACTGACAAAGTCACCTACCAAACCACATTCAAAACAAAAAAATCCTCTTTAAAGACCTACACTTAACCTTTTTCAACCAACTAAGTATCAAAACAACCCACATTCAAAACAAAACAATCCCCATTAAAGTCCCTAGACTTAACCACATTCAACTGACTAAGAAAACAACCAAACCATATTCAAAATTAAAAAATCTCCTTCAAAGTCCCTAAATTTAACCATTTTCAAGCAACTAAGTCACCTATCAAACCACATTCAAAACAAAAAAAATACCCTTTAAAGTCCCTAAACTTAACCATTTTCAAGCAACTAAGTCACCTATCAAACCACATTCAATACAAAAAAATTCTCTTTAAAGTTTCTGCAATTTACCTTTTTCAACCAACTAAGTATCAAAACAAAACGACATTCAAAACAAAAAAACTCCCTTTAAAGTCCCTAAACTTAACCATTTTCAAGCAACTAAGTCACCTACATAATCTCATTCAAAACAAAAAAATTCCCTTTAAAGTTACAACACTTAACCATTTTGAACCAACTAAGTATCAAAACAAAACAACATTTAGAATAAAAAATCTTCTTTAAAGTCCCTAGACTTAACCATATTCAAGTGACTAAGTTAACACCAAACCACATTCAAAATCAAAAAATCTCCTTTAAAGTCGCTAAACTTAACTATTTTCAAGCAACTAAGTCACCTACCAAACCACATTCAATACAAAAAAATCTTATTTAAAGTCTATACACTTAACCATTTTCAACCAACTAAGTATCAAAACAAAACCACATTCAAAACAAATGAAATCCCCTTTAAAGTTCCTAAACTTAACCATATTCAAGTGACTAAGTAACCTACCAAACCACATTCAAAAGAAAAAAATTCCCTTTAAAGTCCCTAAACTTAACGATTTTCAAACAACTAAGTCAACTGTCAAACCACATTCAAAACAAAAAAATCTCCTTTAAAGTCCCTAGACTTCACCATATTCAAATGACTAAGTCACCTACTAAACCACACTCAAAATAAAAAAAATCCCCTTTAAAGTCCCTAAACATAACCATTTTCAAGCAACTAAGTGTCCTACCAAACCACATTCAGAACAAAAAAATCTCCTTTAAAGTCCCTACACTTAACTATTTTCAACCAAGTAAGTATCAAAACAAAACCACATTAAAAACAAAAAAATCCCCTTTAAAGTTCCTTGACTTAACCATATTCAAGTGACTAAGTCACCTACCTAACCAATTTTAAAATAAAAATATCTCTTTTAAAGTCCCTAAACCATTTTCAAGCAACTAAGTCACCTACCAAACCACATTCAAAACAAAAAAATCCTCTTTAAAGTCTCTACACTTAACCATTTTTAACCAACTAAGTGTCAAAAAAAACCATATCCAAAACAACAAAATCCCCTTTAAAGTCCCTAGACTTAACCATATTCAAGTGAATAAGTCACCTACCAAACCACATTCAAAATAAAACAATTTCCTTTAAAGTCCCTAAACTTAACCATTTTCAAGCAACTAACTCACCTACCATACCACATTCAAAACAAAAAAAATTCCTTTTAAAGTCCCTATACTTAACCATTTTCAACCAACTAAGTCTTAAAACAAAACCACATTCAAAACTAAAAAATCCCCTTTTAAGTCCCTAAACTTAACCATATTTGAGTGACTATGTCACCTTCCAAACCACAATTAAAACAAAAGAATCTCCTTTAAAGTCCCTAAACTTAACCATTTTTAAGCAACTAAGTCACTTAACAAACCACATTCAAAATATAAAAAATTCTCTTTAAAATCCCTAGACTTAATTATTTTCAAGCAACTAAGTATCAAAATAAAACCACATTCAAAACAAAAGAATCCCCTTTAAGTCCTCAGACTTAACCGTTTTCAAGCAACTAAGTCACCTAACAAACCACATTCAAAATACAAATCCCCTTCAAAGTCCGTAGACTTGACCATTTTCAACCAACTAAGTCTCAAAATAAACTGACATTCAAAACACAAAATCCCCTTCAAAGTCCCTGGACTTAATCATTTTCAAGCAACTAAGTCACCTAACAAACTACATTTCAAAAAAAAATGCCCCTTTAAAGTCTCTACACTTAACCATTTTCAACCAACTAAGTATCAAAACAAAATCACATTCACAAAACAAGCAACAACAAGGCCTACAAGAAGTTAATAACAATGTTAGTGAATTGAATAAGGCCACACACGACTTCACTAGACTTCAATATGAACAATTACAAGAATATAACAACAATGGTGAATCGAGAGAAATTAACTTACCTTTGCTTGGCCAAAATTAAAGTGAAAGATATAACCGATCACCGAATCAAGAACCTAAAAAATTCAAGATAAAATGTTCCAACTTTGAGTGATTTAGCAAAACTTATATCAAAAACAATAAGCCAAAGTGCTAAATCATAAAAGTAAATTCATTCAGTTTAAAGACAACTAGCTAAACCCTAGTCAAAAACAACAAGATAAACCATAAAATCCATTCAAGAATAAAAAATAACAAGCTAAACAAACAAAACTAGTTCAAACAATTATGTGTATAACTCAAAAATTCAGAAAATAACTAAACAAAATTTGAGCTTCAAACGAGCTTAAAAAAACTAGTTCAAACTAACCTAATCTTCAGCATTATAAATTTAACAATTATATAAACAAGTACACCTATATATCAACCTCAAAAAGCGCAAAAACCACAAAATACAACAAAGTTCATACCTGAGATGAGCTATGGTTGCTGGAATAGTGGCCAAAGCTCTCACCGGAGCAGTGGTTAGGGTGATTTTTGCATGGTTTTTGAGATTGGAAAATTAATTTGGGTGTGTTTAGGGTTTTGCATGATTTTTGTGTGTGTGTTTATGTGTTTTGGTGTTTAGGTCGATAGGATATAGTTTATAACGAGTCAGATCGGGTCATGTGGGGGTGGGTTGGGTAGGAGTTATATAATTAATTTTTTGTTATTATTATTTTGTTGAAAACCGACCATTTTATGGATATTTTAATTAAAACCAACCATACGTGGTCGGTTTAAAAAAAAAACAGAAAACCGACCTCACATGGTCAGTTTTCAACAAAATAATAAAAAAAATATTTTAATTACTACAATTAATAAATTAAATTAATTTTAACTAAATTAATTTTTTAATTAATTCTATAATATTTATAACAATAACACCAGTAGTATATTTCCTCAATCGTATAATAATATCAACAAATAAAGCAATTTACGATAAATTTTTGGTTAATTAGCTTTTAATTATGATATTATATATATGTATGTATGTATATATGTATGTATGTATGTATGTGTATATATATATATACATACATATATATACATATATATACATATATACATATCGTAATTAATTGCTAATAAACCAAAAATTTATCATAAATTATAAGATTCGTCGATATATATATATATGTATATATATATATACCTCTTAATAGAATATGTTAATCAAATAAATTGTTGATTACTTGTCTTACGTTATTACAACTTTAACAATATACGCATATCTACATATTGATACTATATAGTATATCTATTTCCTCAATAGTATGATATCAATGTATTATTCAAAATATTTTGATATATAGATTCAATTATCGATCTTTTGATTACTGCATACTGATGTGTGAGCAAAAACTAACACATTTAATTCTTTTTAGCTCAAAATAATTGTGAATTCTGAAGAAACGCTAGTTGTTTTGATGTGTTTGCTCATGATATTGCAGGAAAAGCCTGAAGAAATGAGAATAAACAATAATGGAGAAAAAGAGTTGAAAATCTGAGCAAAATAGAAGAAAACATGGCTGACGACCTCCATGATAAGTGTCATTCTCGTGATAGCCTAACAGCATTGGCGTCAGCCTGAACCAGGGAGTTGTAGTTTGAGGAGCAGTTCTAACAACGCCGGTGACATGGCATCAAAGTCATGATAAGGCGTCAAGAATGGCATCAACCTTAAGCAGAAAGTAGCATGGGAAGAAGATATCTGACGACGTCGGTGATACGCCGTCTGATCCCTGACGTAGCGTCAGCCACATCATCAGCCTAAGATAGAACCTGAAGGCAACTGAAGCCTCTCTGACGCCATCCATGATTGGACGTCAACTTCTTGACGCAGCGTCAGCCTGGGCGTCACCTATTCCGGACAATTTTATTAATTTTGTTATTTTATTTCCTTAATTAGGCTTTAGTATAAATAGCATATTTTAGGGTTTTTGATGGGAGGAAGAATTCATCTATTAGACATCAACTCTAAGAGGAGAGACACGTATTTTTTCTCTCTTTCATAAATGATTCTTGTGTTTTCGTATCAACTATTCTTTTGGGGTTTCTACTCTATGATTAAATCGGAGGAACTACTTGTTGTTTTATACCCATTCATAAGTTTATCATTATAATCATGAATTCAACTTGTTATTTCGTTCATCAAGTCATGAGTGGCTAATTTTATTAGCCAGAGTTATGGGATCCATGGATTAGGGTTTGATATGATACTAGGTGTTTAATGGATTCAAAGAGTAGTAAAACATCTTGATATTCTATTGTCTTAACTAAAATATAGTGGTTGTAAACATTAGGTTACGCCTTAGGTTTTATTTTCTTCTAATGGAGAAATAGACTAGAGACGTGAATTATCAACAGGGACTCGGAAGCTACCAACCTTCTATTTAATGATTAATGTCATAACTGGATAAATCTACCTGAGATAACATCCTATTGGAAATAGATAAGTTATTTAAGTTTGAGAGAATTAGTTAATAAATTTTCTGGTGAGGTCGAGAGATAAGTCAAATAGTATAATTGTCAGGGATATTCTGCTGTTCTACTTATTTTGAGAATCTATAGCATTACCTAGTATCTGTCAATTCCCAAAACCCTTGGTGAACATAGCTCTGGTTTCCCATTTATCTTGATTACAAACATTTAAGTTCTGAAAGTGATATTTAACACACCATCAACTTAAACCCCCATCTTTCGGAAGCAGTAAACTACTAGTAAAATCTTTCGTAAACAAATTAAAGTTCACACCCTATTCCCTGTGGGATTCGACTCCAACCTAGTTAGGTTTTATATTGACAACGATCGCTTACACCTATTCAAGAGTGTAATTTGAGCGTTATAAAAAATGGCGCCATTGCTGGGGAATGCGGTTGTAGACTAAAAATTTTGTGTGCGAAAATTTGCTAATAGTTAAGTTTTCGTGATTTACGTTTGTTTGTTGTTTTTGTTTATTGTAGGTACTGTTTGTTTATGCCAAGAACGAGAAGTTTTAGAGAACCTCTATTACCAATCAATCTGGAACCTCAACTAATTGGGAGAATGGCTGAACAACAGGAAGCAGAAAGACTATCTGCTTTAGCCAGGACTCAGGTGAATGTGCAAAATTTGGGTCAACAAGCACGCCACCAAAACCATGATGATGAAGACTTGGGTGATGAGGAATTTCTGAATCCTCAAAACCCAAGGAGAGTTAAGCAAGTTGCTGCACCAGCGCAGTAAAACATCAACAGAAATCATCCAGTTCGAGGAAGGTATGGTCAACAACCTATCCAATATGAGGCTGATGAAGAAGATGAAGGAATGGATGGAGATGGTGCAATGGGTGCTATCATTCCGCCACTATTGGCACCAGGTGCAAAGTTCAGCATAACAAGTACCATGATCCAACTTCTTAATTTGAATGAGTTATTTGGAGGCTTGCCTAGTGATGATCCGAACATGTATTTGGTGAACTTTATCACCATCTTCAAATCTTTTGACAATCTGGGAGTGAGCCAGAATGTGATTAGGTTGAGGTTATTTCCATTGTCTCTGTCTGGAGAGGCAACAATGTGGTTGAATAAGTTAAAGCCCAAATCTATAACTAACTGGAGACAGTTGAAAGATGCATTCATAGAACGGTTCTTTCCACCCTCTAGAAGGGTATAGTTGAGGGACAAAATTAGCAACTTCAGAGAGCTTTCGACTGAAGCATTGCACAAAACCTGGGAAAGATTTAAGAAGAAACTTGCATAATGTCTGAACCACAATATGATGGACTTACACTTGATGGAGACTTTGTATAGAGCTTTCACTGTGATGAAGCCTATTATGGACAACACTGCAGGTGGTTCGTTCATTGACCTCTCTTTTCTGGATGCTTCCGACATGCTAAATAGAATGACCAAGCAGAGTCAGGCTTGGAACACTAGGGATTCTGTAGTGTCTAGCCCTACTATTGCTGGTGGTATTACTGTAGAGCAGTGTAGAAGGGATGAGGAGCGAGATCAGGACATGACCCATTTAAAGACACAGATGGACTTGCTGGCTAAGCACTTGCTATTCGACATGACTGAAATAGTCGAGGCTGTGGATTCTTAGGGTACTGTATCTACAGGTGTTGATGCTGAGGCAAACTATGTGAGTAATCAGGGGAGTTTCCAAGGAAATAGCCAAGGGAACCAAGATCTGACTTTCTATGACAAGCCTGATTATAAAGGTAGGGAGCAGGGACATTGGAGAAATAATTATGACAGGAGTGGTTTGTCTATTCCTCCTGGAAGTCGGGATGCTACGACAACTAGTTCTGGCAAGATGTCCATGGAGGACATGATGGAAGAGTTATTGAAGGGAGTTGAGGCAACCAACTTGGGGGTAACTAATATAAAGTGAGTTTTCTACCCTCAGTCAGTTGGTTAGCTCACACTCTGCGTCCATTAAGCAGTTGGAGCAACAGATGAGCCAACTTTTGGCTACTCTAAACCATAGAAAAGATGGTATTTACCTAGTGATACGGTTTAGAACCCACTAACTGATGGCTCTTGTTTGGCGATTACCACTCGGAGTGGTAAGGTGTTATCTAGCCCTTCTACGGGAAAAGCTGTGGGGAAGGAGGTAAGTGTTAATAAATTGGAAGAAAGCAATCCAGTAGAGTATGAGAAGGTGGATGGATTTGTTGACATGTCAGAGAAAGAAGATAACGAGAAATTTAGCAAGTTCATGGCAATAATGAAACAACTGACTGTGAATGTTCCATTGATGGAGGCACTTGAGTAAATGCCAAACTATGCTAAATTTATGAAGGAATTTCTGACAAAGAAGCAGAAGGTAAGTTGTGAGCCATTGGACAACATCTATCACTGTGGTGCTGTGTCTTCACAATCCTTAGTGCAAAAAAAACCTGATCCTGGAGCATTTACTATACCGTGCACATTTGGATCCATGAAGTTTACCAAAGCTTTATGTGACTTAGGAGCAAGTATAAATATGATGCCTCTTGATATCTACAAAAATCTTGGATTGGGGGATCCTACCCCCACAACGATGTATCTTTTTATGGTAAACAAATTGGTGAAATGACCAATAGAGGTATTGCATGATGTGCCGGTAAAAGTGGATGACTTTATTTTGCCTGCGGACTTTGTGATATTGATTTTGAGGTACCCATCATCTTGGTTAGACCATTATTAGCCACGGGGAGAGTATTGGTTGATATGAAGCTCAATGAGCTCAAGTTCAGATATGGGAAAAAGAAGGCTAGATTTAAAATACAACCTCCTATGAAGTAGTTGGAGGAGATGAACATCTTCTTGGTTGTGGATGTATTCCAAGAATGTGGTAATGAGGTAGTGATATGGCATCTTGATGAATTCTGAGTAGTCGAGATAACCAAGTCGTGCCGCGACACTAAATCAGGCGCTATTGGGAGACAATAAAGAGGTACAAAAATGTCAAGGTAAAAACTGAAGAATGCAAGCCAAGTGGTCTTGATGACATTCGTTATAGGCTATCACAACTGTGATGGCTTATCACCAATGTCGTCAGAAAGACCAGCAATGGAAACCTTCTTTGTTAAGGCTGACGACCTCCGTGATAGGCTATCATATTTAGATGGCTTATCACAAGTTATCGTCAGCCATTATTTTGGTTTTGAAAATCTGGGCCCAAATTGACCTAAATCCGACCCGATCCAGATCCAAACCCTTCAGATTCCCGCTTTATTTGTTTCCTTAGTTAAGTATTATTTTATTTCCTTAGTAGGATATTTATTTTCTTTCAAAACACTCCCAAGTATACAAGGAAACCTCCTTCCTGATAGTTGTAGGATTGCAAGGAAAATCAGAGTCTATCTCTCATCTTTTCTTCTCCCTCGCGTACTCAAGTGGAGTTAACTCATCAGGTATGCTCATAACTTTGTCCTCCTATCATTGAAGTGGTAAAGTTTTTGAGAACATGATGCTCTAAAGGAAGAATCTTGAATTCAAGTTGTAATAGCATGGAAATCGGAATTAGGGTTAAGTTATGCCTAAATTGCAAAAATTTGAAACCCCTAAGTACAAAAATAAAAATACCATGTGATTTTGACGAAGAATTTGGTCCCAAAATTATGAATGCAAGCTGAGTGGGGGGGAAAATTATGAGCTGACAATGTTGTTGATAGGCTATCACAAGCGTGACGCCTTATCAGCTACATCGTGAGCAACTTTGTAAAAGGGAGCATTCACTGTTTAAGGATGACGACCTACATGATAGGCTATCATAACTGTGATGCCTTATTAGGAATGTCGTCAAAAGTTTAAAAAAAGTATGCCAGTTCTATTTAAGGCTGACGACATAGCTGATAGGTTATCAGAAATATGATGCCTTATCAGCCACGTCATCACAAGTTAGATGATAATGCTAAGTGAACTTGAATATTATGTTTTGACTGTTATACCTTGATCATTAACTTGTGTTTGTCTTATGGCACCTAAAAGCAAGAATCCTAACACTCCCAAGAAAGCTGCCAAGACAAAGGTGGTTCGTAAGCTTATTGATGAAGACTCTAATTACGAAGATGAAGAACCACTGCTCAGGTAGAGAAGAAAGAAACCCTACCCAAAGGTACCTTCTCCACCTAAACCTATTACGGTGGAGGATAGTGATGATACTGAGACTACCACCCCAGCTGAGAGTGAATCCTCTGTGCAAGAAGGTTCTAAGAAAACTGAGTTCGAACAGCCTATCAAGCTCCCATGACTGAAAATCAAGCTGAGAAGGAACCCCCTGTTCGGGGAACTTTGATAAAATGCAAGAATTCGAAGGTTCGAGAGAGTGATAGATGACAGAGCCCTGAAGCAGAAGACATCTTCCTCAAAAGGTTGATTAGAACAAAAAGAAGATCTACCAGATGGCCAGTGTTTCCAGAGAAGAGAGTCATTACCATAGGGTTGCCTGGGTATCCTGTAGTTGAGAAAAAATTCAGAGATTATGGGCTACGATGGACTGCTAAAGAAGGTAAACCATTTTGCCTTACAGTAGTCCGAGAGTTCTATGCAAACTACCAGTCTAGATTAGAAAGCATGTGCAAGAGTGGAGAGACCACAGCAAACCAGCCTTTGCTGACCAGAGTTCTAGTTTGTGGGATAAATGTAGATATTTTTGATACGACTATCAACAGGTTTCTACATGGACCCAACTTCAATCCTCAGGACACAAATCCTGCATTCTACCATCGTCTGAAGAGTAAGGATGACCAGCGTCCTTGGTTAGCTACACTTATAGCTGAGGGAGACCCTTTAAGGCTGACCCGACCCAGTGAGAGTATTTACAAGGCTTCTTTGACTCAAGAGGAAAAAATTTGGTGGGCTATTTTGCGCACCCATTTGATGCCGACCGACGGAGATAATATTCTGGGTGATGAACGAGTAATATTGGTCGCATGTCTTGTGGCCAACCTTAAGCTGAACTTTGGGGAGATTATTGCTGAAGAGATCAAGATTCGGATAACGAGATCTCACACAGCTTATCCATTTCCTTGTCTGATTACCAGGCTATGAACAGAGGTAGGGGTACCATATATTGCTGGGATTCATGAGACTTTGTATGCCACCAAGACTGTAATACCCTGAAAAATCCAAACCATTATTAAAGCCATATACCGGGCTCATGCATAGTATATCATGGTTCTTTTATAGTTTTTTGAGTAGGTTAGACGTATATTAAGGCTTAAAATAACTCCCAACTATCAAACGAATCAAGCATTCCTCACCGATCGAATTCTTGAGAAAGATATTACCATAGTAAGATTCAAATGAGCATATCTCTCATTATAATTGGAATGTTTGAGCTCATGACCTATTAAAATATATATAATTGAATTATATTTCCAACGATACCAATTTCACCTAAATACGATATCGGAGCAAAGAGTTATTCCTATTTTACCCCAGCATGTCAGGCTGGAAACTATGTAACGGCATTCGTGGTAGCTTACCACATTTATGACACCCTACCACGAAGGTCGTCAGACTTAGTTAGAATCCATCTCCTGAGTGATGAAATTCATGGTAGCTTACCACATTTACAATGACCTACAACGAAGGTCGTCAGCCTTAGGCAGAATACAACTCCTGTGTGACGACATTCGTGGTAGCTTACCACATTTGTGATGCCCTACCAAGAAGAAGAAACCAGCTCCTAAGTGATGACATTCATGGTAGATTACCATATTTGTGATTCCCTACCACAATGGTCGTCAGACTTTGGCAGAAACCATCAGTTCCAGCTCCTGTGTGATGACATTTTTGACGGCTTACCACACTTTTGATGCCTTGTCACAAATGTCATCAGCTATGAATTTTAGCAACTGGGAATTTATTTCATAAGGGTATTTTGGTCTTTTCCCTTCACTTTCCATGACTTATAACCCTCAAGAAATGTATTATCTTCCATTCTCTTTAGTTAAAACATCTTAAAAACCCTCTCTTACATTTTCAACCACAAGATTAGGGTTTCCTCTTAAGATCTTCTCCTTAGGAACAAGAGCATTCTTTCCCAAAGGGGTTAAACCCTAGTCAAGAAAAATCATGGGCAAGCCTAAGGAATTCTTCAAGAACCTTCAGAAACATTAGATCTCTTTCAAGATTCAATCACTAAGGTATGAGTAGTGTTCATCTATGGATTCAATTCGTTCATATAGTTCAAGAACCGTGCTTTTAAATGTTACTTTGTAAAATTTTGTGCTAATATAAGCATGTACTCATTGATTATTGTTGTTCAAGTTTAAAGATGATATCTAAGGATGTTTTTCATGGAATATATGTGATTGTTGGTTGAAAATCATGAACTTTGGGTGGGTTGAACTAATGCAAGTATGAAATCCACCTGTGCCTTAAAGAATGCATGTAAGGTGTTTGATAAAATGCCTAGGATGTTAGAAGTTCATATTTACATGATTTCATGATATCTAAATGACAAGTCCATGTTAGCTATACACTTCAATATGAATGCCCATGTTATTTATGTATTCTTATGGTGATGGCATAAAATATGTATGATGATGGAAATATGAATTTTGTGTGAGAATTATATCCATGCTTTCCCTACCATGTTTGAGGTGTTGATTAAATACATGAAGTATACTATCCCCTACTTGTAATATAGAAAATTATGGACTCCAATCTTGTGATCAAGTCATGTCATGTATGGACTCCAATCATGTCATAATGCGGTGTCTACCATAGTTCTGGAAAATTGTATTGAGCAACTAGAAAGGGATGAACAAGAATTTGGGCTTTACCACGATGCGGGCTAATCGCGGTGCTTTATTGTAAAAATAATAATTTTAAATTTTCACCTCACCATGATGCGGTGCTTATCATGGTGATCTACTATTTTTCACTAAAAAAACCCATAACTACTCATCCGAGTGTCAAATTAAGCCAAAATTGGTATTATTGGAAAGCTAATTCAATTATGTACACTGTGGTGGGTCTAGAGCTAGAAAATTCTACACGTATCAAGAGTTATTCTATTTTTAAGATGACCCTTGACATACTAGAAGCTAAACAGGACGAAGAAAAGTATAGGGTATTACACCTTCTTTCCCTAAAGAACCTAAGTGATTGATTATAGCCCCAAAAGGGAATTATTTTGCCACTTTTCACAAGATTAACTCATGTAAAACCTTCACTCTTCCCAAGAACAAGAAACTCAAACCTTTTTTCCAACAATTCAAGTATCCAAGGTCAAATTTCAATCTTTTATTCAAGGATTCAAGTAATTGAGGTGTGTGGGGTATTCATCAATGGGTTCCTTCCGTCCATTGAGTCCCAAAATCCCTTTTTGTTGAAGTGTGGGTTTCAATTTTATATTTATCAAATTATCCATGTAAATCATGAACTTAATCCATATCTTCTTAGAAATTTGAATTTAAGTCATGTCAACATATTTTCCCAAGTAAATTAGGTTATTTCATGTTTTAAATTTCAATTATCCATGTCATATTCAAGTGATTTCATACTAAATCATCAAGTTATGCATTAAATCATGTAAATATGTTGTCCTCTCAAGTTTAACACATTCCTATGTTCAAATTTATTTTGCTCACTTATTTATTGAAATGTCTTATGTTTTAGGTCTTTGAAATATGATTTTATACCACTGTTTTTAAGTGTTGTTATCATATTTTTGTGATCATTCAGTGTTATTGGGTTATGAACACCCGATACCTATGTGCTTTTACATGATTCCATCTTCAAGTAACAAGTCAGTCAGACCATGATTTTATTATCACATTTATATTACCATATTCATGTTGAGCAGTTAACAGTATAGTACCATATCATGTTAAATAAATAATAATACCAGTGTCATTCAGTCAGGAATAACACTTAGCACTGAGCAAACTTAGAGATAGTGGCTCCCCCGTCAGTTAGACATGAATCATTAGTACCAGTCCCTAAGTTCCAGAACTACGGTGCCACCGTAGATTATGAGGGGGCCCCATCAGTTACGCATAACACCCTTGTCTTTCGAGACATCAGTCTTATGGATCCACATCGTCAGTAATGTGTTGGTACCCCTGGAAAATTACAAACACCCTTTCCGATTGCTCAGATCGGGGAATGTCAGTTGTAGTCAGCTCCCACAGTTTTAGTTAGTACTCAGATTATATTAGTTCAGGTTTGTTTGACCAAGTAATTAGATGAATAGTTATTCAATCAGATAGTTTTACAAATTATTCAGTATTTAGACCATGTCAGTACATACTTTGCTTGGTCTTGCATTCATCTTTCATGTTCATGCTTTCATGCTCAGTAACCATACATTATCCCTAGTTCAGTTTTACAGCACATTCAGCTTTGCATAAGATTTATATATAGTATTCATGTTTCTTCTGCTTCCCAGCTTACAGAATTATTTTCATCTCATCATTATTAAATCTTATTATGACTTATAATTTTCACGTATAGCCATGTTTTAAAAGTATGTTTCAGTAAATAACTTATATCCTTAGTTTTAAAGCATGTTTTAAATATTTCCATGACATAGTGCATATCGCCATATACTCAGTACATTCCAAAGTATTGACCACATATATGTGTTTGTGGCTACATTCATTCATGACATAGGTACCAGATATAGTCGATACACTAGGGTCAGACAGTTCTCAGCATTCAGCCTGCAGATGATGAGTTCTCTTATTTCAAGAACTCCAGTCCGTTGTAGTTCATGTACTATATTTTTATTATTCTTATGTATTGATTAGTGGTAGTTAGACGCATGTCCCAGCTGCATATAGTCAATATAGTAGAGGCTTCATAGATAGTCAGTCAGAGTCATGATATGTAATTCAAGTTCTTTCTTAAGAATTTTCACGTTGTAAACTTTATAAGTATTATATTCATTCAGATTTTCTCATGATTATGCTTCTGCTCTGAAAATTTAGCTTGTATTTACATTTTAAATCAGTTCCTCAAATAGTATTCTAGTATATAGGTTCGTTTGGGTTCACTTGTGGTTTTAAGCACTGTGTTACAATGGGGGGTAGCCTCGGGTCATGACAATACTAAAAGAAAAATCTTTTTTGGCATTTTCATTCTATGAAATCTACAAAACTTTCAACATCCTTTTAGATTTGCTTCTATAAAAAATGTATAATGCTTCCAAAAAATAGCACTCTTTTTTTTTAATTTTCAAATTGTGAATGGATGCTTACAAAAATAAATAAATAAATCTTTTGGATATTTTTGTTTTTCTAATAAAAACATGCTTGAGGTAAAAATAATGAATTTTTCTTATTGTGAAAACAAAAGCCAAAGTGAAACCATACAAACTATGAAACTATCTTTTTTGACTTTCTCTTCTTCTTTTTTTCACTCTTTTTTGTTAACCATTTTTGTATAAACACATTTTTTTCTCAACTCTAGCATATGCACCCTAAATCAATCCATTAAATGACCCTTTTCCCTTCAAAGACGCAACAAGTATCACATAGGGATGCTTAGGGGTAAGTCTCCTTCAAAGGACCAAACGAATCTTGCTAGGTCTCAACATAATGTAAATGAGAATGATCCAAAGATTGACCTTGATTGTGGTTCAACTAACAAGGCTTTCCAAGAGAGCATATGGTCGATTGTAGCTGCGGTTTCTTTCCACCCACTTCATACCAGCAGATGACACTCCCTCCTAAAAGAAGGGTGACTCAATAAAGTATCATGAACATAGTGTGTATTACAGAACTTATTGAGAAAGAAATAACTCTAACTAATTCATGTGATGACATATATAAAGCGGTAAAAAATAAGAAAAACCATAAACACATAGCTTATAGGCTTCCAACAAGGATAAAGGATAACCCAAACGATAACAGAAACAAAATGTATATACACTTATAGTGTCACACTAAGCCAATAAAACTCAATAATGAAGATAGATTTCTAAAAAAATCCCCAGCAGAGTTGCCAAAGTTGTCACATCCCCTTTTACCAAAAAGATTTATTTGATTTTTAGTTTGAAAAGAATTTTATTTATTAAAGTGATAAAAGAAAATGTGTTTTAAAAAAGGATTTTTTCAATTGAACTCAGAGTTACCACTTGACATAAATCTAGTTTGTCAAGTCACCTTTGGAATTCCTTTTTCAAAAATAGTTTTGACCCTTAATACTGATCTTCGAATAAAGATTCCAGTTAAGAAATTGTGTTGACCAAGGGAAAGGTGTTAGGCACTCCTTGATCTTGTAGTTTAAACACGTTTATTTTTTTTAATTGTATGGGCTAATCTAATGCCATAAAGTGAATAAACCAACAAGGATCATAAAACAAATAAACAAACAAACTAAATAAGAATTCAAAATAAAATACAATCCCAAAATGGATAAATATAAAAATATAAACCTATTCTATCAAAATGAATACATAAGACATCGAGGCATTCTCTGACAAAATGAATACAATTCAATCTCTTCCAATAAATAGAAAACCATTCAAACACACGTTCAAAATTTTGATAAAGATAAAATTCTAAAACTTGCCTACCCATTGGATGGTCTAATCATGATTATACAGAGTGGAATTGATCTATTAACAACTTGAGTGAAACAAAACAAAAAATTACATCTCAACTTTCTTACTTTCAGTTCTTCCCCCAAATCGATGATTTTAGTATTCTACGTTCCTTTGTCTATTAGATTATAAATTCAATATATTTGATAGTTATACCAATTTAAATAATTGATCCAACAACAATCAAGTCAAATATCCTATCAACCAAACAAACACCAATCATCACATTGTTCGCCAACAAATTTAGAAAATTAATATAAGATATTGAAATGAGAGTTGAAATTGGACCTCAAAGAAAATTTTAATGTGCCAAATTACATGATTGGGAGATGGAGCCTCGCCACCACACCTCGGCTAACCTGATTTTGAACAAACTCAAACTCCACAATCAGCTTTGGACCAACCGATGACAAAACAAAAACAAATTGACCACGGATAACTCAAATAAGCTCTTGGATGAGAAAATGTTGGGTTGCTGTTATTGGTTCAATGAATGGTGGGTTTGGCTCATTAATGGAGTTTCTACTAGAGTAGATTGTATTTCTGATGAGAGTTCACCAAAATTAATACGTGGGAAGAGGGTTGGGTTATTTTCCACTAGGATTTTGGTTGGATTTTTGTAGTTTTGGAGAGGTTGTTTGGTCACTGGTTTTAAGAAGGTTTGGGGTGGGTTTTTGGTCTCTATTAATAGGATTGTTTAACAAGTAGGGTCATTTTTTAACAAAATATTAGAATGAAAAGTTGTTGTTTCTCTGCCTTTTCCTCTCTATTTTTCTATTATTTTCCTCTTTATTTCTACTAATTCTCTCACTATTTTTACTCTTTCAATTTTTATCTCCCTCTCTCATTTTTCTCTCTCATTTCTGATCACGCCTCTCTATTTTTTTCTTTGGTCCTCACCCTATTTTTTCTTTTTTATTCCCTCTCTTTTCTTTCTATTCCCCCTAGCTAGGTATGTATGTGCATGTATATACGAGTGTGTAGTGTGTGTGTATATACTACTTTCTTATTATGGTAAGGATGCTGTGTGACATTTTTTATGGCGAGAGGTGAATGAAAAATGTAAGGAGGGAAGGGGCACATGGGTAAGATGGTAGGGTGAGGTGTATGGGGATTATTGGGTGGGTATTTTTGTTATGAATTTTTTTTTATTTTGTGGAAGAGTTATTGAATAGGGAAGGGTACATGGTAAGGGTGTGGGAAATGGGTAAATTTGATTTTTGAGAGGGTCAATATTATGTGTCTATAGTAACGATATCATAATCCAACTCTAGAATTATTGAAAGACCGAATATCAACAAGTTACTATGATAAAAACCACAAATGTGATAAGATTCTCAGGGATGATGAGATCACATGCCATAATAAAATAAGAATTTATTGTTTATTGATACAACAATTCATGTCATAGTAAACAAGAAGATTACTAAAGAAAAAAGCACATGTCAAGATAAATTTGGAGTTTAGTAGTACAAATAAGTTTATAAGTTGACATGAACGATTATGACATCCCGAAGATATGCATATTGAGTACTGGACATGTAATGAAGAATTAGAAGATTCTTCAAGAATTATTTATGTTGTTTGTTCTCATGATAAGTTGGTTGGACCAACTAATGTTGAGATTGAATTCCTTAAATCTGGAAAGTACTCAAGGTGAATAAGGGCTTGTTCACCTACTATGTGATATATATTAAGATGCATTAATAAGATGATAACATACGCATTTATTGTCAACCTACAGTTTGACATTAATAAAACTATTTGCTCAATATTAATTGAGTTAAGAGCATAATTTTTAAATTGTGTAATCAAGGCAATTCATCTTGATAATGTTAGTCAAGTTGGTGTTAAATTCCTTCGATAAATAGCTAAACCATTTCTAATAAGAACAAAGCTTCATCTGTTGGTCTGAAATATGATATATTGCATACAATAGCACTTGTATACATTAGACTAATAAATTATGATTATTTTTTTCCTCTCAATTGGTTCAAGGTTAGGAACTAATTATTCCATCTAGTAGTTTTGATATGTGGTATTTGATCAATAGATATACCATGATGTAGAAAGATGAATTCTCTACAGTAAATTGAGGTGTATATTAGTTTTTCTAACATGAAGGGAAGATAATAAGAAGCTAAGAAATATGTTGTGAATTGTCATCAATATGATCTTCATTCAAAGGATAATTCAAGTTCAAATGCTAGGAGCATTTGCTGACCCAAAAATTGATATTATATTTAGCTATAAATGCTCCATTTGGATGTCCCTGAAGCACAAAGTCTACTATATGTATGAATAATGGTACATCAATCGGTTATAAAAGCAATAATTCTTGAAAAAAATCAATTAGGAACAAATGATCATAATAGGGAGGCAATGTGCTCTTAAGGGGCCTACGACATAACACTTCATGAAACCTTATGAAAGATTCAGGTACCTAAAAATAATGTAGTGATGAGATCTAAAAATGTTATGTCTCAATATGAACTAATAAAAAATTATATATCGTCGATAATATTTTTACTATAATATTAGAGCAATATTGTAAAAGATTGCGAGGATCTGAATTCTACGTTTGTTTAAGTATGCTGACGTTGAATTATTTATCGTGTAACATAAAAAGGATGCAATTTGATAAGAATAACACTTCTTTGATTTGTAGTCTAGACACTTGAAGATGTCACACATGAAATGTTGAATATTGTCACTTGCCAAAATTTATATGAAAACTGTTTAAGGATTCAAAATGGTTAAAGCGTATAAAAGTTTTTGAAAAACTTATTTATAATCCTTATATTGCATAAATTTATGACTGAAAAATTATTGGAATTCTTGAAGAGTTTTCAAAAGTAATGGATTATTTGCTAAAATGAGAAATATACCAAATTAGATTGATTATAAAGTACCGTATCTTAGTGCAGTTGGTGCACTAATGTATCTTGCAAATACTACAAGATTTAATATAGCATTTTTGGTTAATTTTTTAACAAAGTTTAGGTCTACTCCTATCAGGAGACATTAAAATGCGATCAAACACATATTGTAGTACCTAAAAGGGACTGCCTATATGGGCTTATTTTATTCTAAAGATTGCAGTCCCGATCGTGTTGGTTTTGATGATGTTGGGTACTTATCTAACCTGCATAAAGCTCGATCTCAAATAGGCTATGTGTTCTTATGTGAGGGTAGTGTCATATCTTAGAGATCTATAAAGCAGTCTATCGTAGCCACCTCATCGAACCATGCTGAGGTTATAGCTATTCATGAAGCAAGCCAAAAGTGTGCATGGTTGAAGTCCATGATACATCTCATTCAAGAAAAATGTGGTTTGAAATGTGATAATGTACCCACAATTTATATGACGATAATGCAACATGCAGAACACAACTTAAGGAAGGATTCATAAAATAAGATAGAACGAAACACATTTCGCCAAAATTTTTCTATACACATGAGATTCAAAAAATGATGATATTAACATGTATCAGATTCGTTCAGTGATAATGTGATTGATTTATTCACCAAGTCTATTCCAATTGAAACTTTCAAGAAGATGGTGCAGAAGATCGGAATGCAAAGGTTCGAGAATGTTCTCATTAGGGAAAGTTAATGCATGTTGTACTCTTTTTTCCTTACGAGGTTTTATCCCACTGAATTTTCCTTGTAAGGTTTTTAATGAGACGGTCTATATGCATATTATTAGAGATGTGTAATCTTTTTCTTTACTAGATTTTTTTTCACTGTATTTTTCTAGTAAGGTTTAGACGAGGCACATTATCTATCAATTAGACATTCAAAGGCGAATGTTATAAATGTATTACCATATATAGTGAATGTTGAGACAAAGTTAGTTTTTTCCTATAAATAGAGGGGATTTTCTTCATTGTACAAGAACCTCTGAAGAATTCCTCAAGAGAAGTAATGAATGGTTCTCTTTTCTCGCTCCATCTTTTTTTGTTCGTACTTTATATTTCATAACAATTTAGATAATATACCATATAATACTGTGAATTGTGATGCAACAATGCACTATTGCTCTAAATAGAGCAATTTAAGAAATGGACGAATATATCTAACAAAATTATTAAAGACGCAAAGAATAAATATATATCTTCACTAAACCAAAACCTACAAACATAGCTCAATAACTATACATTTATATTTGCCTCAAGCGTTCAAAATGAGAGTTTTTTAAGACAAATAAATCATCCTGAAAAATATGAAAATAAGTTATAGTAAAATTCAACTCGAAGTTGATAATTAAATATTTATATATACTTGACCAAGACCCTCACCATTCGATTAAGCTGACACATCAAATTTTTAATCCAATAATTATCAAATCACATTCCAAAAAAAGTACGTTAATAGAATAATGTCAAAAAACGTAGAATAAAATCAAAGGTATATATAACACATGTAAACCATCCACTTTAATTCCTTTTACTATCCAACTAGTGTATTTGTCCGCGCTTCATGCAGTTGTTATAAGAAAAATTTAAATATATTTTGGAATAATTGATGTCACTATTTAATAAATGTTTCATTAAGTTGCGATTGTGAGTTGCTTATTCATGAAATTTGCTAAATCGATATTCTGAAATTATAATTTAACTGCTACCGCTAAAAACAAGAAACATAAAAAAATTCATTTAATTGGCCATCTAATTATTGTAGTTTCTCATTAAATCAATGAATATTATAGTAATGTTATTGGTTCAACCAACAACAACATTAAGTTTACTTAATCATTAATCAAGTGACTTTCCTAATGGATAAATAACACTGTAATTAAAAAAAAACAAATAAAGATATACTTATGACAAATTAGGATGAGAAGCGTACTTGAATTATATTACAACATATCTACTCTGCTCTTCTTTATTTAAGTGTAGCCTCAATTGAATATAATCATAAAACAACTAAAATTTATAATAAATTAAAAGTGACTTTGCAACAACTTTTACATGATCATACTTTAAATTAAAATAGGATGAATTTTGACAAAATAATGTTCAAAAATGAATATAAGCCTCAGTATCAAGATTAATTATGCAAAATTATTGATTTAATTAATATGACTTCGTTAATATAGAAAAAAATGATAAAAAAAATAAAAAAGAAAACTAACCAATTGACTTAATATTATGTGGGAAAAAATCGGTTAACAGTCAAAACTTCTCATATGAGAGTTTCAATTAACACAAGGAAAATTTTTGATTGTGGGATACAATTCTTAATTACGGCATAGTCTTTAAGAACTAATATATGTTGGGTTTAAGATTAAACGTGTGAATGGAAAATGGAGGGAACCAAGTGGAGGGAAAAATTGAGATAACACTCAAAAATGAAAAGTGTACTAAGAAATGGAAAGTCTGCTAATTCTCCCACATTGGTGTGAGAATGAAACTTTCAAGTGTTTATATTAAGAAACACTTACTCCCCATGGTAAGTGAGGCGAGAACCAAAGAGGTGTCTCGCGTCGTCGTCGTCACTCGCTCGGCTCGGCTTGGCTTCGGATTCAATCAATGAGATCTATCTTTTTGGACAAAACTTATTTGAAACAGTCTGAAAATGCAAAGAAGAAAAATGCAACAATAAATTGTTCCTCCATTAACATGCATGCATGCAGTGCAGAAACAATTGCAGAATGCGAAATACTGCTTCGGAAGGGATGCAAACCTTCAGCGAAATGACACACTAATTCGAAAAAGGAGATGTTCGTTCAGATGGTTGTGACTGTCCAGAAAAAGATACAATGATTCGATGAACAAACATGACTATTCCAAAGGATACATCTTTCCAAATGAACCATTGCCTCCTTTCGAAGGAGGCACTTGATGGCTATGTAAACCTGTATTTTTTCATAGGTTTAGATACAAAAAATTTTCCGCATTAAAAATACTTTTGTATTCGAAAATACTTCGTGTGATAATCTAATTGTTGAGTGAGTTCGAAGAGAATCCGATCGTTTGAGGTACCACTACAGTCCGATTATTAGGCCATTTTATCCTGGGTGGAAAATTTCGCAACCTCGGGTACTTGGGGGGAATTATTTTCTTAAGGACACTCTATGAAGTCAGAGGACATGGCCTTTTCTACTTTATCTAATTTTTTCTATGAAATTCTGAAAAAATACACTTCTTTGAAAGGTCATTTTGATCTTATGTTGAAGGTGCTGCATAACTTCATAAGTGTTCTTGTGTTATACTTGAATTTATGTTGGATTTGTCGTGCCAAAATAAAGATTTGTGTACCCGAAAACAATAATTTTAAGGAAATAATTGAAAAATAAATTATTTTTTTTGCTTATTTGGTGAAATTTTCTTTTCACTAAAGTTTTTTTTCATAATCTGTATTGTTTGGTTTCTGGAGATTAAAGCTTTAAGCTTTCTACTCTGTTTGAACTTAATAAGTGATTTGAAGAAATAAAATCTTCATCACAAGTTAAAGGTCATTTGGTTTGGAAAATATAAGAACTTCATCGTTAAACTAGAAAGAAGTACTTTTTATAAGTTGCTATGAAGTTGTAATAAGTATAATTTTGTACTAAAGTTGACTTTATTTTTATGATAGAAAAAACTGACTACATATGGTCATGTTGAAGGTATGACAAGTGTGGCAACAGCAAGTGTTGCCACAACCCGTCGCACAAATGTGCCACCCGCTATGGCACTAGCGGAAAAGCTCAGAAAATTTTCTAAAGTTGATTTCAAGGTGTGAAAATAAAAAATGTTCTTCTATTTAACAACTTTATGTATTCAAAGGTTTATTTTAGCAAATTCTCCAGAAGTACCCGAAGGAATTTCAGACTAGGAGCAATTCGTTGTAACAGAGGCATGAAAACATTCTAATTATCTATGTAGGAATTACATCCTAAGCGGACTCCAAGATGACTTATACAATGTCTACAGCGTAATAAAGATATCTAAAGAATTATGGAATACTTTGAAAAATAAATATCAGACTGAGGATGCGGGAACCAAGAGGTTCTATGTTGCACAATTCCTTGAGTACAAAATGAGGGATAGCAAGACTGTCGTTTCTCAAGTACAAGAGTTGCAAGTTATCATCTAAGGTCTCCTTGCAGAAGGTATAAATTTAATGAATACCTTATTTAAACATGTTTAAAATATTATTAATGTTCACATAAACTTTATTGTAGGTTTGGTTGTGAACGAGGCATTTCAAGTAGCTGCAATAATTGAGAAGTTGTCACCTTTGTAGAAGGACTTCAAGAATTACTTGAAACACAAATGAAAGTAGATGAAAGTCGAAGACCTTATTGTGAGACTAAAGCCGCAAGGAGGTCTAAAGGAAATTCTACAATGAATGGAGCTAACATTGTAGAAAACAACTCTAATAACTCAAAGAAATAGAAAAAAAAATGGACAATAAAGAGATAAGCCTAAGAAGAAATTCAAATGGAAATGCCTTAATTGTGGAAAGATTGACCACAATTCTAGAGATTGTTGTGCCCTAAAGAAAGGCAAAAAGAAGGATCAAGCAAATATGGATGAATCTAAGAATGAAATAGACGATCTATGTGTCATGCTTTTAGAATGTAAATTGGTGGGAAATTCTTGAGAATGGTGGATGCATTCTGGTGCCACCCTCCACGTTTGTGCAAATAAAGAGTTTTTTGCTGCGTTCGCTCTGGCTAAAGGAAAAGAGAAGATTTACATGGAAAAATCCACAACTGCAAAAGTTGAAGGAACAGAAAAAGTCTGCTTGAAAATGACATCAGACAAAGTGTTGACTCTTAACAATGTCCTATATGTACCGGAGTTAAGGAAGAACTTGATTTCTGTATCACTTCTAGATAAAAATGGATTCAAATGTGTATTTAATTTTGGAAAAATTATACTCAATAAAGGAGAAGTGTATGTAGGAAAAAGCTACCTCACTAAGGGCCTATTTAAGATGAATGTAATAAAACTTTCTTGAGTCTAATGATTTGTGGCATGAACGACTAGGACATGTCAAGTATAAAACTTTGCAAAATTTGATTAACCTAGAAGTTTTGCCAAAATTTGAGTGTAGTAAATCAAAATGTCAAACGTGTGTGGAATCAAAGTATGCTAAGCATCCGTGTAAGTCCGTTGAAAGGAATTTCAATCCTTTAGACTTAATCCACAATGACATTTGTGATATGAAGTCAACACCATCTTATGGTGGGAAAAAGTGTTTTATAACTTTTATTAACAATTGCACTAGGTACAGTTATGTCTATTTGTTAAACAGTAAGGTTGAAGTAATAAATGCATTTAGGCAATGTAAAATAGAAGTTGAAAATCAGTTAGAGAAAAAGATGAAAACAATAAGAAGTGATAGGGGTGAAGAATATGAGTCTCTCTTTGCAGAAATATGTGTAAGGAATGGAATTGTCCATCAAAATACAGCCATGTATTCACCTCAATCTAATGAAATTGTGAAAAGAAAAAAATCGAACCTTAAAGGAAATGATAAATTCCTTACTAATAATTTTAGGTTTACCACAAAACTTGGGGGGAAGTTATCCTTATAGCTAACCGAATACTTAATAGAGTTCCCCACAGTAAGACATTATCAATCCATATGAAAAATAGAAAAGAAGGAAACCCAACGTGAAATATTTTAAAGTGTGCGGGTGTCTAGCGAAAGTCCAAGTTCCTATGCCTAAAAGGGTAAAAATAGGACCTAAGAAAGTGGATTGCATGTTCATAGGATATGATAAAAGTAGTAAAGTATGATGGTTTTTGGTTCATAAATCCAAACATCCAGATATCAATGAAAATATAGTAATTGAGTCAGATAAAACTGAATTCTTTGATCATATTTATCTGTATAAAACTAGACATGAATAGTCTAGTGAAGGTCTAAATAACCTCGAGATAAACCAAATGAGGATGTACGTAGTGATGAAAATCTAAGACGTAGTACACGTAAAAGAACTTTAACTTTATTTGGATCAGATTTTGTAGCATTTCTCTTAGAAAGTGAGCCTCAAATATTTAAAGAAGCGGCGTCATCTTTAGACTCATTCTTTTGAAAAGAGGAAGTCAATGGTGAGATTGATCAATCTTAACAAACCATACATGGGAGTTGATTGATCTTTCTCAAGGAAATAAACCTTTAGGTTCTAAATGGATCTTCAAAAGGAAAATAAAAGCAGATGATATTATTGAAAAATATAAGGTAAGACCTATAGTAAAAGGATTCAAACAGAAAGAAGGCCTTAATTACTTTAATACATACTCGTCAGTAACAAGGATAACATCAATTCGGATGTTAATTGCCTTGGTTGTGGTATATGGTCTTGAAATCCATCAAATGAATGTTAAAACAACATTCCTAAATGGAGAATTGGAGGAATAAATTTACATGGAACAATCTGAGGATTTTTTTATTCCTAATAAAGAAAAAAAGGTGTGCAAACTGGTTAAGTCACTCTATGGACTAAAACTAGCACCTAACAGTTGCATATGAAATTTGACCAAACCATGTTGGCAAACGGGTTCAAGATAAACAAATGTGATAAATGTATTTACATTAAAGACACTCCAAATCACAAGGTCATTATTTGTTTGTATGTGGATGATATGTTAATCATCAGTAGAGACATTTCTGACATAAATGCTACAAAACGAATGCTTGAGAGCAAGTTTGATATGAAAGACCTTGGAGTTGCGAATGTGATCTTAGGAATAAGAATCTATAAAACTCCACAAAAGTTGTTATGGTCACAGTCTCATTACATCAAAAAGGTACTTGAAAAATTCAAGTATTTGAAATTTTGTATTGCCAAGACTCCATTGGACGTGAGCTTCGCACTTCAAAAAAAATGGCAATAAAAGTGACTCACAGTTAGAGTATACAAGAGTGTTGGGATGTTTAATGTATATAATAAATTGTACACGATCATACATAGCATGTGCTATTAGTAAGTTGAGTTGGTACACGCGTTATCCCAATAAAACTCATTGGATGGCAATAAAAAGAGTTTTGGGATATCTTAAATACACTCAAGACTATGCTTTGCATTATAATAAATATCCCATGGTACTTGAAGGATATAGTGATGCAAATTGGATCACCAAAATAAATAAAGTAAAAGCCACGAGTGGATATATATTTACTATAGGTGGAGGAGAAGTCTCTTGGAAATTATCCAAACAGACATATATTGCTCGCTCTACAATAAAATCAGAATTTATCGCATTAGATAAAACTGCTAAAGAAGCAGAATGGCTCCGAAATTTCTTCGAAGATATTCCTTATTAGCCCAAACCATTGGCACCAGTATGTATACACTGTGATAGTCAAGCTGCAATAGGTAGGGCAGGGAGCATGATATACAATGGTAAATCTCATCACATAAGATGGAAACATAATACTGTTAGAGAAATTCTCTCTAGTGGAATTATCATTGTTGACTATGTGAAATCAAAGGATAATGTGTTGGATCCACTTACAAAAGGCCTATCTAGAGAAGGATTTGAGAGGATATCCAAGGGAATGGGTTTACGGCCTAGGACAAGTTAGCATGGCGATAACTCTACCTAGAAGACTAGAGATCCCAAGAGCTAGGTTCAAGGAGATCAAACAAAGTTATGTCTAACAGGTTCAACATTATCAATATACCCAACTCATTCTCATGATGTAGACAATTCTTCGTAAATAAGGATAAGACTTATGGTGTGAAGTCTTTTAATGATTATCTAAATTTGGAAAATTTGATCAAATAGTTTAATCTATAGGATTGAACATTTTAAAATCACCTGTCTAAGGGCGAAGTTGAAGCCGCTTCAAGGAGAATATTAGTAAAGGCATATTCTCTAAGCTCTGATAAGATCGGGACATGTTCATGGATGAAATGAATAAAATCGTCAGAACCATAAACAGTGAAAGATTGGTTATGTGACAAGTGTTTTCTACTCGAAGGTTCAAAGATATGAAGTCTACCGACTGACCAAGTGCATCCGATGCATGTTTACCACAAAAAGTTCAAAGGAAAATGCACTTATCTATATGCAATCAATCTTTGCTTGATGATCACATACTTGTCTGTAAAGTTTTAAGAAAAAGTAACCATTCCCTATTCACGTGGGGGAGTGTTGGGTTCAAGATTAAAAGTATGAATGGAAAATATAGGGAACCAAGTGGAGGGAAAAATTGAGATAACACTCAAAAATGAAAAGTGTACTAAAAAATAAAAAGTCTACTAATTCTACTATATTGGTGAGAGAATGAAACTTTCAAGTGTTTATATTAATAAATACTTACTCCACATGGTAAGAGAGTCAAGAATCAAGAGGTGCCTCGCGCCTTCGTTGTCGTAGCTTGCTCGGCTCGACTTCGACTTCGACTTTAAATTTGGATATGAAAAATGATCGATCAATGAGATCTATATTTTTGGAAAAAATTTATTTAAATTAGTCCGAAAATACAAAGAAGAAATATACAATAGTAAACTATTTTTCCATTAACATGCATAAATTCAGTGCAGAAACAACTGCAGAATGCGAAATGCTGCTTCGAAAGGGGTGCAACCCTTCGACCAAATGACGCACTGATTCAAGAAAAGAGATATCTGTTCGGATGATTGTAACTGTTTAGAAAAAGACAGTATGATTTGATGAACTGACATGACTATTTCAAAGCATACATCTTTTTGAATGAATCATTGCCTCCTTTCAAAATAGGCACTTGATGGCTATATAAACCTGCATTTTTCCACAAGTTTAGATACGAAAATTTTCCTGCATTAAAACCTCCTCTTATTTTTTGAATTATTATGTATGATCATCTAATTGTTGAGTGAGT